>JAKSZT010054053.1:3606750-3647844 GCA_026826555.1 Tolypeutes matacus | reverse complement strand
TAGCCCACCCTGATTATCACAGAATCAGGACAGTGAGAATATTCGCAGTCACCATGCTTTTTTTACACATAATTCTTCCATGTACATTCCCTAAGAACAAGGCTATTCACTTATGTAACCACCTTAAATACAGTTTCAAGTTCAAGAAATTCAACATTGATATAAAGTTTACAGTCTATATTCCAGTTTTTTCCATGTGTCCTATTAATGTCCTTTGAAGACTTTTCTCCTCCATTATTAGCTCCTGTCCAGGATCATGAATTGCATTTAATTCTTTGGCTGCTCTCTTTTTTTTTTTTATTGTGGAAACATATATAAACATAATTTTTTTTTTTAATTTCAACCACTCCCAAACATGCCATTCAGAGGGGTTGACTGCATTTACAATGTTGCACTACCCTCACCACCTACATGGCATTATTACAATTTTTTGTTAAGTTGATGCTCAGTGCTTACATTGTTAAAACCAGGTTCACAGATGAACCATATACTGTGCCATGATTACAAGTCTTCCTTTCTTCTATAACTTTGTTTCTCCAAGCATTAAAAAGAGCCTCACTTTGTTGGCTGGTTTTCTATGTACCTATCACAAATGTATATGCAAAGTCTGCCACATAACTCTAAATCTCCTCGCAATATTATCAAATGTAGCAGCAAAGCCATCTTGGGTTTGCCCCAGAAGCTTTCCATTCTCCTGCTCCAACATAGGCCAGTTACTCTTAAGATCTGTGTCTTTGTTTCCCAGGGCTGCTATGACAAAAGCCACACAACCCATTGGCTTAAAGGACAAGAATTAATTGGCTTGCAGTTTTAGAGGCCAGAAGTCCCAAACCAAGGTGTCGGTAAAGCCATGCTTTCTCTCGGAGTCTGTTACATTCTGGTGATGGTTTGCCATGCTCCTTGGGATTCCATGACTTGCATCTCTGCCTCTTGTCATATGGCGACATCCTTGGACTATTCCTGAGGTTTTTTCTGGCTTCTGGCTTCTCTTTATAAGCCCCCCTGTAATAAGGATTAAGACACACTCATCTTCAGTTGGCCACACCTAAACAGGATCTTCAAAGATCCTGCTCACAAATGAGTCCCCACCTTAACTGATAATAACATCTTCACAGGATCCTATTTACAAACAGATTCACACCCACAGGAACGCGGATTAGGATTAAGAATGTGGCTTTTGTTAAGGTACATGATTTAATCTACCACAACCCGCTGGAGAATTATTATCTTGGATTTCCTCTCAACAATCCTGGGTCTGTAATTTATGTTGGACCCATGTCATCCTCTTTGTGATGGATATCTTCCTCCTGAAGCTTCCTGAAAAGTTTACGATTTGGTTGAATGATCCTCAGATGTCAGTATCTGTATAACTTTTCTCTCATAAAGTCAGTTTCCCCAGAGATAAAACCTCCAATTGCAGTGTAGGGGTTGGTGGCAAATAGTAATAATTCTGGCAGTCAGGGCTGCTAAAGCTAATAGAAAGAGGCTGGATGTTGAGAATGCAGACATCCACTTCACCCTCCTCTTTTCAGGAAAGCACCTCAACCCTGCTCTCAATTATGCCTGGTGTCCCTAGTCCAGAGCCTCTTCAGTCTTTCCAGATTATGAAACTCCCATCTTCTGTTGGGGAAAGCTACCTTCTTTGGCAGGCTTGGAGAGGTAACTGTTTCTAACACAAACTTTCAGCTAATGTTGTGTTCAGCCCTAACCTGCACCCCACCTAGAAAAATATCTGATGCATCTAATACCTGAGGCTTTCTACAGCCGTTATTCAGGGTGAATCTGCTGCTTCTTACTTCTTGTGGGTTTATCCCTCTGCAGGACGCGGCTGAAACCTAAACCAGTCATTACTAATCCATCCTCTTTCCATCTTCCAAAATGTGATTGACATCTCTTATAAGTTTGCTTTGCTGCTGTTCTCTTTGACCTGTGGGCTTATCACATTTTAAGTCCTTTACTAATACTTTAATAGGATAATAGATGGGACCAAATAAATATTTATAATCAATTAATATGATTGAGTTTTGTAAGTTGATCTTGTGTCTGACCTTATTGCTGAATTCTGTTTATCTCTAAGAACTTGTTGATTCTATTGGAGTCTATATATAGATGATTATACCATCTACAAATATGATAAATTTGTCTCTTACTTCCTGTATTTTTTCCATTTACAAAGACATTTAATAGCAGCATTGTTTTATATGAAATAAAAAACAGTTCATATGCCCAACAATAAAATACTTTATCTTTACTAGATTTTTTTTAAAAAAAAGGAGTTATAGGTATAATTAACAATAATTTATTTTATGAATAAATAAGAAAAGCCACTGGCTGGACAGGATGGTAAGATTTATTTTCCAATATTCTTTGATTTGGCTCTCCCCTCACTTCTAGCCCCTGCCAACGGAACAGACTTCCCACCATTGACAAAAATGATGTTTGCCACCAGGCAGTTACAGCATACCTCCAGCCCTGCCAGTTCAGAGGAAATTGTTTGTCCTGTGGATCTATTATCTTTCTCTTAATCTGGTTTCAGTTCCAGTAGTCCAGTCCCATGTCTCTGGTCACTTGAGGCTTTGAAACAACAATGGTACCTCTAGCTCATTTGGACCTTAAATGCCACTCCCCACCAGGAAGGCAGCTCTCTCTAAACTCCAAATCTGTTATGTAAATCATTTCAGTTAGAAAAAAAAGAAAAAAAAAAAAAGAGGGAGGGGGGAATAGGTGTAGCTAAGTGGTTGAGCACCTGCTTTGCATGTACGAGGTCCTGGGTTCAATCCCCCATAACTTCTAAAAAATAAAAAAAGAAGAAGAAGGAAAAAATTATCTGAATAAAGGCCTTCTAAGAAATGTTCTTAACCTATTCATTTAGCTTTTGACTGAAATATGAAATTACAGATAATAAGTATAAGCTTCCCCCCAGGTGTTAGGCTAAACCAGCAGCTTCTGGGGCTGGTCTGTGTTGAGAAAAACATGCTGCCCAAAGGTGTCAGATTTTGGGGTGCTGTAGCCCCAGTGGTCTCTACAAATGAGGCCTTGCCAACCACCAGGAGACAGACACACAGTGTCCGCACCAGTCCTTGGGAGCCTCCTTCCTGCTGAGAGCTTCAGGGGCAGGATCTATTTGAGGGGAGCAGCCCCTCATGCTGGAGGATGGCTGGAGTAGTTTCCAGGGCACAGCCTGGGCGAATGATACCAAATTCTCCAGGCACACATAAGTCGACCACAGTTGAGCCAAGGCAATACTCAGGGCTCTGCTCATCCCCAAGTGGCCCCCCATCAATGACCAGGGACAATTGATACCAGAGACCTTGGAACACCTTGACATTGAGAGAACCTGCCTGGGAGCTGAGGTTGGCACTGGTGAGAGCAAGAGGTCCCTCAGGCACCTGGGCCAAGTCCTGCATGAAGGCATGGTCAGGAATCCGGTAGCCTACAAGAGGAGCGAAGGGGTTCAGGCCCCTGCAAACGTTCCATCACCAGGGTAACTGGTCCTGGCAAGAGGTCTTGCCCGAGCTACTTGGGAACAACTCACAGGGCAGTATCTGCAAACGCCAGCCACGCAGCCCAAGCACACTGCCAGCGGCTTGGCTTTGCCTCAGCCTTTGAGGCGGTAGACAGCGCCCAGTGCTGCCGAGGAGCTCTGGGAGAAGGCCAGGCGATCCGACGTGTCGGGGGGGGGGGCAGGGGGCGGGAGCGCCACGACGGCGCGGGCGCGCAGCTCGGCCACCGCGGCGCGCAGCGCCTCGGTCCAGCCGGCGCGCTCGGGGCTCGCGGCCCGCAAGGCCACACTCCCCAGTAGCCGCAGCAGCCCCGCGGGGAGCTGGCCTCGGCGAGCAGAGGAGACGGCCGCTGTGGACCGAGCCTGCTGGCCACTCACTCAATCCCAATCTGGCAGCCACCGTGGATCTCAGCCCACTGCACCGACGCCCGGAGGCGTCCCCAAGACCCACTCCCAGGAGTTCCCTTTTGTATTAACTCCCTATTGCTGTTGTAACAAATTACCCCAAAATTATTGGCTTAAAACAACACAAATTTATATCTTACTACAATTGGTCAAAAGTCCAAAGTGAGTGTCAGTAGGCTCAAATCAAGTTATTGCCAGAGCTGCATTCTTTCTTACAAGCTCTCCGAAAAAATCCATTTTCTTGCGCTGTCCAGCTTCTAGAAGCTGCCTGCATTCTTTGCATGGTAGCCTTCTTCCAACCTCAACCCCCTCAAAGGCCAGCTGAGTCTTCCTCGCGTAGGATTACTTTGACTCTCAAACCCTTCCATCTCTATCTTTCGCTTGTAAGGACCCCTGTGATTGCATTGGGGCCACCTGGATAATCTTGGCTACGCTCCCTAACTCAGGGTCCTTAAATTATCACATCTGCAGTGTTCCTTTTGCCATGTAAGGTGACATATTCACAGGTGCTGGGGTTTTGAGGAATAAGATGTGGACATCTTTGGGGACCATTATTCTGCCTCCCACACTTTCCAATCCTTATAACTCTCATTTTTAAATTTGCTCTATTTTCTTTGCCATGACATAAATGTGAACAACAGTAGCATCAGTAGATATTGTTGTCTTATTCCTGATCTTAGAGGGAATGTTACCTAAATTTCTCTATTTTTCTACATAATGGGTTTTTTATGGATTATGTATATTAAGGAAGTTCTAACTTTTTTGGGAATTCTTGTGATCAACAGATGTTGAAGTTATCAAATAATTTTCTGTATTTGTTTAGATAATCCCATGTTTTCCTTCCTTAGTTTTTTAATGAATAATCTTGATAGGTTTTCTAATGTCACACCGATCTTACATTCCTACTTGATCATGATGTATTATTTTTTATTTATAATTGGATTTGGTTAGTTAATATTTTATTTAAGATTTTTACATTGATGTTCATAAGCGATATAGATTTTATTTTTCCTTTTATCGTCATTATCTGTATTAGAAAACAAGGTTTTATTAAGCCTTTAAATGACTTACTAAGTTTTCACTCTGTTTTCTAATTTCTGGAACAACTTGTATGAAGCAATGGATTATCATTTTAATATCTGATAGAACTTAACTGCAAACTATCTGGATATGAATTGTTTTTTGGGGGAGCTAGAAATGGAGAGGGGTCTTTTATACCATTTATTTTCTTTAAGTGATTCTTGGTCTATTCAAGTTTTCCATTTTTTCTTGCACCAATGTTGTCATTTTATGTCTTCTCAGAAATATCTATTTTTGTCTAGGTTTCCAAATATATTAGCCTGTATTTTTTTTAATAAAGATTTTATTTATTTATCCATTTATCCCCCCCCCCCCCCCCGCCGCCGCCCGTGCTCGCTGGGTCAGCCAACCACGCCGTGCAGGCGGGCCTGCCCCCACCAGGAGGCCCCGGGAACCCAACCCGGGGCCTCCCACATGGTAAACGGGAGCCCCACTGATTGAGCCACAGCCGCTTCCCATTAGCCTGTATTTATCATATTCTTTTATTTTTAAATCTCTATTGTATTGGTACTATTTTCCCTTCTATGTTTTTATTTTATTTGCATCATCTCTTTATTGAATAATCTAAGCAGAGGTTTGTATAGTATTGATGTGTTTACAAACCATCCTTTGGTTTTATTCATCCTGTCTCGATAATCCATTTTATTGAATTATCCTTTATCTTTATAGTTTCCTTCCTTCTTGTTCCTTTGGGTTTACTTTATTTTTTTCTAACTTCCTATTTTTAAGGTTTAGCTCTTTTACTTCCTAATAAATGTATTTAAAGCTATTTTTTCCCCCCAATTACCTCTTTAACTTAGTCCTATATATTTTGACATACATTGGTTTTGTCATGCGTTATGGCCGGAGAGCATAGTATATGTAATATTGACCTTTGGGTTTTATTGAGATTTCCTTAAAAACCTGGTACATGGCTAATTTTTGTCAATGTTCCCTCTTTGCTTAAAAAGATTACATTCTTGTTTGGTTTTTGGTGGATGCACACACGTACTTTATACACATACATATTTATTTACTTGTTTGTTTATATATTATAATACATACATTAGTTTGAGTTAATCATGTTATCTAAATCATTTATAACCTTACCTATTTTTTTGTATGCTTGAGTTACCACTTTCTAAGTGGTGCTGATTTATCTCTTTCTCACTATTGTTCTGTCAGTTACTATTTTATATAACTTGAAACTGTATAATTAGGTGCATGTATGTTAGTGGTTGTTATATATATATATATGTATATATATATATTTTAGTCTTTTTTTTTATTTATTCACCCCTCTTTGCTACTTGTGTTCTCTGTGTCCATTTGCTGTGCATTTTTCTGTGTCTGCTTATCTCCCTTTGTTGGGACATCTTGCTGCACCAGCTCACTGCACCACTCGGGCCCGCTTGCCTTCACCAGGAGGCCCCGGGAATCGAACCCGGGACCTCCCCATATGGTAAATGGGAGCCCAACCAATTGAGCCACAGCCGCTTCCCTATATCTTCTTGATCTATTGCCCCTTTCTGTTCTTCTTCAACTCTTATGATCTTTTTTTCCCCTTAAACTCTATTTTTTGTTTGATGTTAAAATTGTTACCATGGCTTCGATTTGATTCATATTTGTATGCTCAGCTTTTTCTATTTCTTTATTTTCAACTTTACAGAATTATTACTGTTTTAAGAAAGTCTTTTGTAGACAATGTTCGCTTGATCTGTTTTTTAGTCTAATTGAAGAGTCTCTTTTGATAGATGAGTGCAATATATTTACGTTTATTGTAATTTTTTCTGCCTCTTAATTTATGCTTTTTTTATGTATTATATTTCTCCTTTTCTCCATTCTTGCCTTACATTGGATAGACATAGTTCTTTTTGTTAATTTGAAAGATACATCTATTTTTATTCTCTTTGTGGTACCCCTAAATAGTGCAATGCTGATAAAGGTTTAGCAACCGGCTCCCTGCAGAAAAAGCCCTGATTTGTAGTGTTTGCCAGTTTCCATTGTGTAAATACTACCATCATGGCCAATTTCAAGCTACCAATGTGACATCACTGAACATGGAGTTGGGAAGAGATGTGTAGTAGCATACTACACCGGTATGGAGTATTTCTACCCTCAGATCTAATAGATGTAAATAACCTCAAGAAGCATGGATAATAGTAAAATTTAGTAAATAATTTGGATGTGATGAGTTTTGAGTATTTATTACCTTTTAAAAAAATTCTATTGTGATTAAAATATATGTAACATAAAACCATTTTAACCATTTTCAGTGACAAGACAGAAACGTTAAGTACATTGACAATGTTGTGTAACTTTCACCACTATTTCCAGAACATTTTCATCACCTCAGATAGAAACTTTGTCCCCCTAAGCAATATGTCCTATCCCCACCCCACCCATAGTCCCTAGTAACCTCTAATCTACTTTCTGTCTCTATAAATTTACCTCTTCTAGATACCTCACGTGAGTGCAATCATACAATATCTGTCCTTTTGTGTCTGGCTTATTCCACTCAGCATAATGTTTTCAAGGTTCATCTAAGTTGTAGCATGTATCAATGCTTCCTTCCTTTTTTTGGCTGAATAATATTCCACTGTATAGATATACCACTTTTCTTTATCCATTCATCTGTTGATGGACACTTGGGCTTCCACCTTTGGCTATTGTGAATAATACTACTTTGAACACTGCAATCCAAGTATCTGTTTGAGTCCCTGCTTTCAATCCATTTTTGCTCCTAAATTAGTAAAATCCAAGCTTATATTTATTTTCCTTATCAAATTTTTGACAATTTTATTTAGTTATAATTGACATGCAATAAGCTGCACATTTTTAAAGTGTACCATTTTATAATTTTTTTACATATATACATCTGTGAAAATATTACTGCAATCAAGCTTATCAAAGTTTTAAGTAGCCATGCTTTCCATATATCTCAAAGACTCTCAGAATTTTTCTTGTTGCTGGAGCTCTTCTTTCAGGAGTGTTTTCCAAGTGGGTCTTTATGGGATGAATGTCCTGATGCCTTGAATGCCTGGGAGTATATTTATTTCAACCATGCACTTAGATAATAGTTTAGTTCTAGGTAAAATTCTAGATTTGAATGTCTCTTATTTTAATATTTTGAAAATGTGACTCCGTGTCCTTCTTGCATGCCAGTTAGATTCTTGTTCCTTTGTAGATCTTTGTTCCTCTGTTCTTTTACTCTGGAAATTTTTATTATTTTCTCTTTGTCTTTGAAATTCTTACTTTAAAAAAAAAACTTTATTTCAAATTCAAAAAATAAAATAACAGAAAAAGGCAGCTCAACAAGTTATGAGAACATTACTCCTAAAAAGTTCTATCCAGACACTTTTATCTCATCTAATTCCAACTACTAACTCAATTGTTCCTCTAGTGTTCAGAAAGATACACAGAAGAACACAGATTAGTTAAATGACATAGTCAAAGTCTCCTAATTATTGAAACAAATATAAAAGAGAGAACAATGCTTAATTATATTCATATCTTACAAAACCAAACCCCATATTCTTTCTTTTTGACCTTTAACAAATATATATATATTTATATATATATATAATTGTTAGGCAGAAAAAATATATATATCTATGCCTTTTATTGTTTTTATGTAGAGACTAAGTATGGTTTAAGGTGATGCATATGGCTGTCAAGTTGACAAGGGGTGGACTATGATGGTAAGGTTAATGTGTCAACTTGGTCAGATAATGGTACCCATTTATTTGGTCAAGCAAGCACTGGGCTAATTGTAATACAAGGGCATTTCATGGACTTTAATTATCAGTGTGTTGATTGCATGGATGGCTGGTTACATCTACAATCAATCAAGTTACTGCCTTCAGCAATGGTCTCATCAAGTCAGTTGAAGTCCTTAAAAGGAGAAGTGATTTCAGCATTCAGAGAGAAAATCCCCATTTCTCCTTCAGAAAGCCAGTGTCTCCTGGGGAATTCAACAAGGACCTTTATCTGAGCCCCTGGCTTATAGCCTGCCCTGCAAAATTTGGAATTGTGCATCTTCATGGTCTCATGAGATAATTTTATAAAATCTCATACTATTGCAGTGGATGTGGTTCCCAGTACCTCCTAAAAAACAAACAAACAAACAAAAAAAACACCTCATACTATGTACAGATATCTCCTGTTGGTTCTGTTTCCCTAGAGAACCTAACTAATACATCATGTATCACCACATTCTTAACACCTTGCAGTAGAACATTCTTATATTTATATTATTAAACACAATCCTCATCTAGTGCCCAAATCATTGTTATATATTCCCTATATTATCCTCCAGCTGCCTTCCAACTCACATTAATCTTCCTAGACTACTCATTTCAGCCACAATCACATCCATAAATCAACAGTGTTTGTTACATTCATTATAAGATGTTACTATCAAGTCCAGCCATTACTAAATATTTACATTTGACTTTATTAAACATTCTACATACATCCAGCATCATCTTCCCCTCCTAATCCCACATTCCATCTCCCACCAACCTATACTTCATAGTCCAACTCCATAAGTCTACTCACTGTATTTAGTTCATACCAGTGACACCACACAATATTCATCCTTTTTGCCTGGCTTATTTCACCCAATATAATATCCTCAAGGTTCTTCCATGTTGTCACATGCTTCCCCAATTTATTTCTTCTTACAGCTGAATAATAATCCATCGTATGAATATACCACATCTTCTTTATACATTCATCTGTTGACAGACACTTAGGTTGTTGCCATCTTTTAGCAATTGTGAATAATACCACTATGAACATGGATGTGCAAACATTTTTCATGATATTCTTACATTTTACTATAAGGCCTCTAGCACAGATTTTTCTTACCAGTTTTGTTTGGCACTCTGCTCTCCTGTTATTTTGATCTCTTTTTTGCTTTAATTTTGGGAACTTTATTATTTCTTTTCTTTTCTAAAGATTTATTTATTTATCCCCCCCCCCTTGCTGCTTATGCTCACTGTGTCCATTTTGCTTTGCATTTTCTTGTGTCTGCTTGTCTCCCTTTATTGGGTCATCTTGCTGCACCAGCTCACCAAACTGCACGGGCCGGCTTGCCTTCACCAGGAGGCCCTGGGACTTGAACCCCAGGCCTCCCATATGGTAAACGGGAGCCCAACCAATTGAGCCACAGCAGCCTCCCTCTTTATTATTTCTTGAGAGAGAAGCTAAGATGGAAGCCACAGCATTTTATAACCTAATCTCAGAAGTGACATACCATCTTGTGGCAGTTTGAGATTATTTTATGAATCTCAAAAAGAGAAAGATTATATCTGTAAATGAATCTATTCCTCTGGGTTGAGTCCCCGCCCCCTTGCTGGGTCTAATATAAATGGACTCACACAGACGGACAGAGAGAGGATAAAAGGCAACTGCCATGTTTGATCTGTCGTGTAAAAGAGAGGCCCCAAGAGGCTGGGCCCACGGAGCAGCTAAAGAGGAGATGGTGGGCCCAGAGGGAAAGACAGAAACCTCGCAGAGATCAGTAGCCATCTTACTTCACCATGTGGCAACACACTGGGATCAACAGAGGCTGACTTTGGCGAGAAAGTATCACTGCTGACGCTTCAGTTTGGACATTTCATGGCCTTGAAACTGTAAGATTTTACTCCCAAATAAACCCCCATTATAAAAGCCAACAGATTTCTGGTACTTTGCACTGGCGCCCCTTTGGCAAGCTAAGACACATCTCTTCTGCTGTATACCATTGTTCACACAGATCAACCGTAGTACAGTGTGGGAGGGACTGCACAAGGGTGTGACTAATAGGCAGGGAGACCATTGGGGGTCCCTCTCATAGGCTGGCTACCAAAGGCCAATGAGATGTTAACTGAAGTCTCTGGATTGGACTTCTGAAAAGTTCATTACAAAGGGAAGACTCATCTAGCATGTGCTTCTTTGAATTTGGTCCTTTGCCCTTCTTACTTCTTCCTGCCTAGAAGTTAGAAGGAATGCCTAGAAGTCTAAGAGTTACCTTAAGACCATGAAGGTAAGAAGTAACTGAAAGTGCAGAGGCAATGAGTGCTGCTTCAGTCATAGTTCAATAAGGTCTGGTTCTGTTTCTCTGGACTCTCTATCTCCTTCCTGTGCCCTCTTAATCCTTAGATTGGCTTCCCATATGGTGTCAAGATACCATGGCTCCCTCTCTCAGAAATAGAGTGGGCATAACCACCCCAAAATTCTCAAGATTGAGGAATGAACAAACATAAGGGGGGAATGCAACTATGTATTAAAGTAGACTAATTTTTATTCCAGCAATGGAAGAACTTGTATCACTGATATAAAGGCAATGGCCACCAGTTTCTTAGGGGAGGGAGAGGGAAGAATAGGTATAACATGGGGCATTTTGGGGTCATTGGAATTGTCCTGCATGACATTGCAAGGACAGATACAAGCCATTATACATTTTGCTAAAACCTATCAAATTGTGCGGTGCTAAGTGTAAACCATAATGTAAGCTATAATCCATGGTTAGCAGCAATGCTTCAATATGTGTTCATCAATTGTAACAAATGAAAGATGTTGTTAATGGGAAAAGTGTGGAGGGGAAAGGGGCAGCATATATGGGAATCCCCCTTATTTTCGAATTAACATTTATGTAATCTAAAGCTTCTTTCAAAATAAAATAAAATAATAAAATAATAAAATAAAATAAAATACCTTGAGCCAGGATCCCATTCAGGACTATGAGAATTCTCATTCAAATATGTGGGATTTTATACAAAATACATGGTGAGGGAAATAGGAGTACTTTGCTTGATTTATTTGGACTGAATGTGGCCCACACCTGAAGCTACAGGTATCATAAGCCCTACCCAGACTACATGACTGCTGCACCCGAGGGAGGGTAGAATGGAAGCTAGACAATCATAATGTCTAGTATTCTTTAATCCAGAATTTTCATTTTCTAAGAATTTTTCCTATGAAACACTACCATGAGTGAGTGAATTTTTGAATATTAGAATATTCACTACAACTTTATTTTCAAAAGCAAAAATTGGAAATAATCCAAATGTGTAGTGATAGGGAAACAGTTAAATGAACGATAGTACAGTCATACAATGGATACTTTACAGCCTGTAAAAAAATGTAACACCAAAACTATAAAACTTCTAAAAGACATAGGAAATATCTTTGTGATATCTTAGATAGAATGCAAAAAACACAAACCATAAAGGAAAAAATTGGTAAACGGGACTTAAACCAAATTTAAATGTTTTGCTCTTCAAAAGACTCCATTAAGGAAAACAAAAGGCAAGCCATAGGATGGGGAAAATGTTTGTGAATCACATATGTATTCAACAAAGGACTTGCATCCAGGATATGTAAGATTTCTTAGAATTCAATCAGAAGACAAATAATCTGATTTTTAAGTGGGCAAAAGATGTAAACATACCAAAAAAAAAAAAAAAAAGACATGCAAATGGTCAATAAATACATTAAGAGTCTCTCACCAGGGAAATGCAAATCAAGACCACAATGAGGTGCCACAATGCACCCACTAGAAAGGCTAAAATTTTTAAAAAACTGACCATATCAAGTGTTGGCAAGTATGTGAAGCAACTAGAACTCTCATACACCACTGGTGGGAATGTAAAATGGCACAACTCCTTTGGAAAAGAGTTAGGCAGTTTTTTTTGTTGTTTTTTTTTTTTTTTTTTTAAAGATTTTATTTATTTATTCATTTATCCCCCCCTTACTGCCTGTGCTCGCTGGGTCAGCCAACCACGCCGTGCGGGCGGGCCTACCCCCACCAGGAGGCCCCGGGAACCGAACCCGGGGCCTCCCACATGGTAAACGGGAGCCCCACTGATTGAGCCACAGCCGCTTCCCAGCAGTTTTTTAAAAATGTTAAACATACACCTACTATACAACCCAGCCTAGATATTTATCCTAAAGAAATGAAAACATACATCCACACAAAGGCTTGTACACAAATGTTCAGAGCAGTTTTATTTGTAATACCCCAAAACTGAAAATAACCCAAATATCCATCAACACATGAATGGAAAACTAAATGTGGTACATCCATACAATGGACTACTTCTCAGTAATAAAAAGGAACATCTATTTATACACACAACAATATGGATGAAGCGTAAATTCATTATGTTCAATAAAAGAAGGCAAGCAAAAATGACTGCGTACTGTAAAATTCTAGAAAATACAAACTAATCTATAAGGACAGAAGGCAGATCAGCAGTTGCTTGGGTATGGGAGGAAGGAGGAGATAGAGATGAAATGTGAATAAGGAAACTTTAAGAAAATAAAAGGAAACTTTGAGAGATGATGAAACCTTTGCTATCTTGATATGGTAATAGTTTCCCAAATGTGTACAAATGTCAAAACTGATCAAAATTGTACACTTCAATTATGTGGTATTTATTGTCTTCATTAAAATTGTGAAAACAAAATAAAATATCTAAATTGACATAGAACTATCTCAAATATATCCAATATATATATATTGTTACGTAGAAAAACAAGTTGCAGAGATGTATTATGAAATGATCCTAATGCTGCTTAAAGTGATAATACAATATTTATAATTGTACAGAAAAAATAAAACAATATATACCTATCATCCTCAACAGTTAAATTATGAAAGTGAATTTATGGAGGATTTTTCCAATGATTAAATTGTTTGTAAGCTTTATATATCACTAGATCTTATGGTCACTAAGAGTTTCATCATAATATGTCTCCAGAAACAACCTCTTCCAAAAGGCATTTGACCTTTTGATTATTTGAGTATTTGTTGCCTTAAGCTGTAAGAGAATCTATGCATCTGCAAGTGAATTCAGACCCTGATCACGGCAGAGCTGGGTTAGTCATATTGATCAATTTGATCACATTGCTTAATTTCCTCATTTGCTACTTGAGGAATCTGAGGCCCAGAGAAATGGTTGTATCAACCAAGTCACCTGTTTGAAACAACAGAATATTTATCAATTAGCTGGTACTGATTGTGCAATTGCAGTGTTTCAACTCTGCCTGATCTCCAGAGATATATGCAGGTAAGACAGTATCTTATTCCCTCAAGGAGTTTACGGGCTGGTTGGAGCACAAGCTAACAGAGAACATTTTTGAGACATAAGAAACAAAAGAAACCAAATAAGTAAGCACTGAGTTGTGTGTTTACTTTTTAAGCACTCAAGGAAAGCATGGAATGCAGAAATCATTTAGTCATGCTCAACAATTATTACACTCAATTGCCTTTGAGCTTTTGCCAACTTTCAGTTATATAAGAACCACAGCTTCCCACGTTTAAGAAAATATATCGTGATGAAGGTCTATGTGTCAAGACAGAAATATAGAACATATTTCATTTTACTGTTGTGTTAGCTTGATTTACAACCTTCAAGTATTTAGACATACAATATGAGGTCATCCATTTGTATTCATGTCCTGGGCCTACAAATAGCAGGTGCAGGCACGAGTCCACTTTTCTTGATGTGGGCTTCATTCAGGCGGGTTCTTCCAATTCAGTGACAAAGATGGCCAATGACAACTCCAGGCTTATAGTTTATTCTCTCAGCAACCTCCACGGAAAGGGAGCTTATTTTTGCAAAAGGCTATCACAAAGTCCTGGGACTGTTTCTCATTGAAGAAACTGAAGCCATGTGCTCATTCCCAGAGAAAAAGAAGACCACAGAGGAAAGCCCATCCAAACCAGATGGACTGAGATAGGAAGAAAGTGGTTTCCCCAAAGAAATATCTATTTGCTACCTCACGAAGAAAGGGAAATAGTGTCTAGACAGGCAAAAACAAGAGACAGCCACTAAAGGTAAGATAGGAAGAGAAAATGCATGAAGGAACTATCATTTGTGAAGTACTTTCTATATTCGTTCTCTATTGCTGCATTACAAACCATCCCCAAACTTAGTGACTTGCTCTTGCTTCCACCGGTCAGCAATTTAGGCTGGCATCAGCTGGGTGGTTCTTCTGCTGGTCTAGCTTGGAGTCATCTGTGTGTCTGTAAAGTCACCTCGGAGTTTAACTGGGGCAGGGTGGTCTCACACGGTCTGCTAGCTGGCAGGCTGCTAGCTGTGGTGTTCAGTTCTCTTGCGTGAGGCTTCTCCACCAGCCTAGCTCAGGCTAATTCATCGTGGTCTCATGGTTACAGCTACAGACCAAATGGGGTAAGGCCTTTTGTGCAAGCCCTTTTCAAGCCTCTGCTTGAATCATATTTGCTAATGCCCCATTGGCCTAGCCCAGATTCAAGGAGTAGAGGAATAAACACCCCTTGATGGGAGGTGCAGCAAAATCATATAGCAAAGGGACTTGTGTATAGGGATGAGAAAAATTATTACAGCCTTCTTTGTAAACAAATGACCAATCATACCATCTATTCAATGTATACATGTGTTTATGTATATATGTGTGTGTGTGTATATACACGCATATATGTTTTAGTAAGTATCATGTGCGGTGTGTTAGACTCTATGTGTAAAGAGAAAACAGTCCCATTTTCTATCCTCAAGCTCTGATCTGGTGAAGAGCACAGACAATTAAACTGACAACATGATGCAGTGCAATAGGAGCCACGACAAAGTTCAGAGGGTATGGTGCAAGTAGGTGGAGAGGCGCATGACTCACACTGGGTGAGGGACAAAGAAGATCTCCAGGAGACTTGTTTTCTTATAATTATTCAACATTCTATAATTCTGTCTGTCTTGCTCCCCATCTAGACTGTAAACTCCTTGAGGTGCTGAGATATTTTATACTCTATGACCTCACAGCCTGAGACAGTGATAAAGTGTAGCAGATGCACAATATGGACGTATAATACAGCATGTGCACTGTGTTCTGGAAGTCATTTAGAATGAAGCATGGAATGTGTGGGGGGGAGGGGCGGGGGCGGCAGTGCCTGGGTCCGGAAGTCATACAGAGCTTGGAGTCTATCCTGAAAACAGGGAGGAGCTAACATTTCCATCTGCTACTATTACTGCTAGTAAAAATGACAATAATAACTAACTCTTATGTGTTAAGCATTTTATAAGTATTTATCATACAATTATACCTTATAACAACTCTGTGAGTTAGGTACAATTATTGTTCTTATTCAACAGATTAGAAAACTGAGACTCAGCTAAATTACGTAATTTGCCCAAAGTGATACCAAAAAGTATCAGAGCAAGAATTTGACTCCAGGCTGTCTGGCTTGAGAATCTATTCATAAATCACTATGTTATACCAAAATACCCCTAACATCAGGGGAGATGGAAAAATATTCCTGGAAGTCTGAGAACAAGATCCACAGCAACAAATATGATTTCTTCAAAGCCTTAAATTTTACCTTAAACTTTATCATAAATTTCTTTCTGTCTCATGATACATGTACACTTGTTTAAAAGTAAAATAATGTAAATTATTTCCCATCCAATCAGATGTCCCATGTTTATCCCAGGCCATACCGCTGTGTGTATGCAGGGAACTGTTTGCACCAGGTTAAGAAACACAGACAAAACTGGCATTCCCTGGTAGGTCAATAAGGTCATAATGTTTTACTTAGATCCTGGGAGAGGTCAGACATGAGTTAACTCTCAACTGTACTCTGGTTCCAGTTTAGAAATAATTTCTTCCTCTTAAGTAAAACATACCAAATGAACTATCTGGTTACAGCTGGCCCAGGTATGACATTCCTCAGGGTGGCTCCAGCTGTCTCCATCGTGGTCAGCCCCTCCTCATGCTCACAGCACACTTTCTAGGACTTCCCATACAGTGATGCTGCAGTCATATAGTTCAGTCCAACACACAATTAAGTGATAGGCACAGATAAACAATATTTGGTCCTAGCCTCAACAATGTTCTGGGGTTGGAGGATGGTAACCACATTCCAGATAGATGGCACTATTGCTGCAAACCCTTCAGTGGCCCCCACATTACTCTGGGGATAAAGACTAAAAGCTTGAACAGGCTTAGGAGGCCTTCTGTGATCATCTTCATGTCCTTGCCACTTCCCTCCTTGCTGTTTTTGTGCTCTGGCCACCCTTGCTTTCCTTATCTTCCCTTGAACATGCCAAGCTCCTTTCTACCCCCAGGCCTTTGCACAGAATTTCCCCTTTGTTTGAAAACCTCTTCCTCCCACCCACCTGGTTAACTCAATTCAAGCAAAACTCTGTCAGGGATGTCCCCAAGACTGGGTCAGTTTCCATGTTATATATGCTTATAGAACATATATATTCCTTTTATAGGCTCAAGTCACAGAAAACAAACAAATAATGGCAGCCTAAACATGATCAAACTCATACCTCTCTTATGTTTAGAAGTCTTTGACTCACCTGATGCCTCCTGGTACCTGGGACCCAGGCTTCTTTTATCTTGTTTTTCCACTACACAAGGCTTTTATTCCCAGGGTCACCTCATGACCCAAGACAGCAGCTGGAGTTCTGGCCATTATGTCCACATTCCCACCAGTGGGAAGAAGAAAAAGGGAAAAGGGGCAAGTCTCCTTCTTTTAGGGACATTTCCTGGAAGTTATACATACAATTTCTGTTACATACTATTGGCCATAATTTAGCCACATCTAGTTGCAAGGAGGCTGGTAAATATAGTCTTTGTTCTAGGTAATCAAATGTCCAGTCAGAAATCAAAGCTTTTATTACTGAGAAAGAAAGAGAGAATGGATATTGAGGGGCTACTAGAGTCTCTGCCACAATTGCACTTATTTCATTGAAGGTGATTATTCAATTGAAGTCTTTCTCTCTCACTAGATTGTAAGCTCCATGGGAGCTGGGCCCTGTTTGTGTATTGTTATAGCCACTGTGCCTGGCATAGTGCTTGGTGCAGAGTTGGCATTCCATAAAAGTTTGTGGATCGAATGTGGAAAGAAAGCATTGGTGCCATTTGGGTGGGCCTAAAGACCATACATAATACTTCTGGTAAGAGTTAATAAAAATAGATATCATTTATTGAGTACCTACTACGTACTAGGCATTGTCATCTAATCCTCAAAAGACCCCTAAAAAGGAGGTTTCTGCCATTTACTTCAGAGGCAGAAACTGTGGCTCAAGTCACACTGCTGGAAAGAGGCACAGTGAGGACTTGAATTAGGGTCTAGCTGACTCAGAATTCCTTTCCCTTAACCACCATCAAGTCTGTGCCCACAACTATGCTGCAAAGTGGCGACCTCCATCTCCTCTAGACCTACCCAACAGTCCCAGGCTAGCTCAGCTTCCCGCAATGCAGCCTTGGCACCTCAGGCCAGCTCAATCTAATTCAACACATGGTCTTCCGTTATAACGAAACCACTGCCTTACCGAGAAAGGCTAGGAGAGGGAAGCTAAAAAAACATCCTGCGCTGGGCTTCCAGAGGGCAAATAGGTGAAGAAATAAATACAGGAGGTTTGTAGAGAGAGTTGCCTGGCCCTGCCTTCCCGAGGCACTCTGCCTCCGGTGAGACTGCTCTGGGAGAAGGGTCTGGATCATTTAGGGTGGATACTGTGAATTGTTCCCATTTCTTGGATTTTTTAAAGGGAGCCCTGAGAACAGTAGGCCCTGGCTGCCCCCGTGTACCCCTCCCACCTCCAGCTGCGCCTGGCCCAGCGCTGTGTAGGGCGGGCTGAATAATTTCCAGAGCCCCACCCTCAGCTTTTCACCTCCTCTTCACTCACTGCACCACCCTCTGGCCCTGTGACTGTCCTTGTGGGAAAGGCCTCTGGGACGCGGGCGCCTCTAGGAAGGCGGGGAGTGTGCAGGGATGTTCTCTCCCGCCCTCTTAGTCAGGCAGCCCTGGGCTGGTGTTGTGTCCCGTCTTGGTCACCAAGCTTGATAAAAATGTGGCCCAGCCAGGACAAGACCAGGAAGCAGGGATCTACTTGATTCACTGGAAGAAAGGGAAGTCAAGGGTTGTGACAACATACCTATTTTCTGGCTATTGAGGGGAATTTTTAAAATCACATTTAATTTTCATCTTTACCAAAATAATATAATTTTTAAAAGCTGAAAAGTCAATAGAAGAAAAAAAAAAAGGTAAAACAGCAGCTCCTCAGAGCCAACTACTTTTAACTCTTTTTTAGCTGTTTCTTCGGGTATTTACCCCCTCCCATATCTCTAATAACAAGCACATATTGGTATTTCTTGAAATTTTGTTGTAAATTACCCGAGGGCTTCCTATTAGGGTCTTGGAGGATTTACCCTTTTTTTTTTTTTTTTTTTTAAGATTTTATTTATTTATTCATTTATCCCCCCTTTGCTGCCTGTGCTCACCGGGCCAGCCAACCACGCCGTGTGGGCGGGCCTGCCTTCACCAGGAGGCCCCGGGAACCGAACCCGGGGTGTCCCATA
This sequence comes from Tolypeutes matacus, assembly GCA_026826555.1. Classification (NCBI taxonomy): domain Eukaryota; kingdom Metazoa; phylum Chordata; class Mammalia; order Cingulata; family Chlamyphoridae; genus Tolypeutes; species Tolypeutes matacus. Next base: position 3,628,547 of record JAKSZT010054053.1, on the reverse strand, counting down.
TGGTAAACGGGAGCCCTACTGATTGAGCCACAGCCGCTTCCCGAGGATTTACCCTTTACATCACCTCTGCCCCAACCCTCTCACTGTATTTCTTTTTCTTTTCTTTTTTTATAAGATTTATTTATTATTTCTCCTCCCACCCCTGCCCCCCATTGTTTTGCACTCACTGTCCGCTCTCTGTGTGTTCTTCTGTGTCTGCTTGTCCTCTCCTTTGGCAGCACTGGGAACCAATCCTGAGAGAAAGGCTCTCAATCTCCTGCGCCACCTCAGCTCCCTGCTCTACTGTGTCTCCCATTGTCTCTCCTCTGTGTCTCTTTTTGTTGCATCATCTTGCTGTGCCAGCTCTTTGCATGGGCCAGCACTCTGCATAGGCCAGCTCACCGCACGGGCCAGCTTGTCTTTCACCAGGAGGCTCCAGGAATCGAACCCTGGATCTCCCATATGGTAGACGGGAGCCCAATCGCTTGAGCCACATCCATTTCCCCTCTCACTGTATTTCAAAGCAATTTTGGTTAAATCCACACTTAGTGTCTTCATTGTTATGACTATGTAAATGTCAGTGAATCTGTAAATCTTCTCACACTTTCCAACGACTCTGTAGAGCTCCTCTTAATCCAGTTTTCCACATAAATTTATTAGATAATCCCTTAGTTCCATTTTTGCCTCAAGCATCCCTCTTGCAGCCCCCTAGTCTCTCTGGACCTCCTGGGAATTCCAAAGAGAATTGTTTTATTACTACTTTTGTATAATTTCAAAAGTAATACCTGTTCATTGTAGAAAAAATAGAACAGCACAAGAAAGAAAACAACAGTGACATATAAATCTTCCATCAAAAATTATTTTGGGGTAGAAGATTTATACATCACCTTCCATTCTTGCTTCTATATATCGATATACATGAAAAAGGGGGTTGAGGTTGGTTGCTACTTAGAAAATAAAACCCATGACTATTACATCTCTGCGCCTGAGAAAGTGGTATGATTCTCCTTTGGAAGAAAATATCTTGTTGGGTACCATGGGTTGATGAATATCAAATGTGCTCCCCACCCAAGAACATGGTCTGAAAAAAATAAAAAACATGGAGGGAAACCAAGGGATAAAATGCTTTGCTAGAGGAAGTGGCAGGAATTAAGGAGTTGAGAGGGAAGAAGGGTCTAGAGCCATGTTGTCCACTATGGCAGCCACTAGCCACACACAGCTATTTAGATTTAATAAAAGTGAAAATTCAGTTCCTCAGGGAGCAGGTATAGCTCAGTGTTTTTTCCTTAAAATAAAAAAGAAAGAAAGAAAGAATCCAGTTCCTCAGTTGCACTAGCTACATTTTACGTTTCTAGTGCTCCATAGATGCGTATGGCTAGTGGCTACAGTACTGGACAGCATAGAATAGAATATTCCCATCATTGCAGAAAATTCTATTGGGCTGCACTGCTCTCTAACAAAGATAAAAAATTTACAATCCATGGGCAAAATTTAGTTCGTGTTGATCAAAAGAGCATAGTCTCTAGAGCCAGATACCTCAGTTCAAATCCTGCCTCTGCCACTTATTATCTATGACTTTAAACAACTTAACCTCAGTGCCTCAGTCTCTCCATTTGTAAAGTGGAGATACTGATAGTATCTACCTCATTGTTTGTTATAAAAATTAAATAATATAAAATGTTTAGGGGGAGTGGATGTGGCTCAGGCAGTTGGGCGCCTGCCTCCTACATGAGAGGTCCTGGGTTCAGTTCCTGATGCCTCCTAAAGAACAAACAAACAGACAACGAGCAAACAGACGAGGGAGCCATCTTGGGGGTGTGTGGAATGCTTAAGAAAGTACCTCACACATAATAAGTACTTGATAAATCTTTTGGGTTTGCCTGTTAGTTACTAATGAATGAAGTTGAGGATTTCAAACTAAAAATCTAGATTTTTGGCTTTTTTTTTTTTTCACTTTTGCAGGGTCTGGCAATCCTGGCTCCCATTCCTGCAGGGCAACAATTGGCCGGAGCTGAATAGCAGCTGCCAGGTGAAAATGGGCACGGCCCCTCCGGTTGCCCACAGTCTCACCACCCCTGCTAGGTGTGCCTACCTATGCACTTAGACCCAGCACCCTCCCCTCATGTACCTGCCACCCCTGCAGGCAGGGGTGTTCATGACCTCTGCTGTAGAGAAGGAACGGGAAGCCTGAGGAGATGTTAAGCTGGGGCTGTAGGGGTGCCAGTCAGTGGGGGTGGAGGGTAGGGCAGCAGGATCACTGCATGGGAATTCAGCCTGCACAAGGGCACCTGGCCAAGGGGGGCGTGGGTGGGGGCAGAAGCCAGTCATGTTCCTTCTTGGGAGTTGCTGCATCAGCCCCACTCAGAGCAGGTGAAATTTGCACTGGGCATAGCGTGGGCTAGTGGGCAGCACTGAGGAGGTGGCAAACAATGAACACCGAGAAGTGTCTTTTTTTTTTTTTTTTTTTTACCGGGAGGTCCCGGGGATCGAACCCGGGTCCCTCCATATGGGAGATGGACGCCCAACCAGTTGAGCCACATCCGACCCCTCGAGAAGTGTCTTGAAATGGGAAAATGGCAGGTGATTATCACTAAGACAGTGACATCTAAGCTTCAGTTTTGAACTGTTACCTGGATTATAGAATATTGTGGTCCTACACCACAAACCTTCAGTGAAGTCTGCTACACCCATAGTTTGATGTTAGTTGTACAGTATTTGGGGGAAATGAATGAATGAGGTGGTGTCCAGCATGGGAGAAAAAACGGTAGGGAAAACAGGACAGGAGTTACAGAGTGAAGACTGAGAATTTAGCAATGTCCAGGAGATCAATGAGCCCCTTGAAAAATCTTAGGAGCTTTTTTGAGGGTGGGTGCTAGAATATGTGATTATTCTAGTTGAATAATCAGGAAAAGCAGGACCTTCTAAGGCTAGAAATATTGGCAATCTCCCAGGGCAGACATCTGGATTATCTGCTTATGCACATTGGGTAAGGGGGAGCAAAGAATCAAACTCTTTGCAATTGTGTTATTTCCTTTCTTTCTCTTGTGTATCATGGGCGTTTTTCTTCATTTTTTTTTTTTTTTTATTTTTTATTATGGGTGAAAATCAAAATTCTCACAATACATACAAACATTTGCAAAATGATATATAAATATATATGCATATATGTGTATTTGCTTACAGAAATGTTATTTATATATATATATATATATATATACATTTATTTTAAGAGGTGCTTAGATTACCCAGGTGGGCCACACTGTGGGAGATCTTCATTTCTTTTTACATCAGTGATTCTCAAGGAGGGAGGTGATCCTGTTGGAAGATGTATCAGAATCACCTTTGGGGCTTCTTCAACCCACACATGCGTATCAATCAGGGATCAGGGCAGGAAAGAAATCACTTCCAGTATTTAAAACAGAAAGATTAACATCTAGATTGGGCAATTACCAATCCCTGGAAGGGCAGGAGGAGCAGACTGAAGGCTTGACTCCCAGAGCACTCCAGGGGAGTCGTTACCTCTGCCACTCTCAGGAAGGTGGGCACTACTGAGTTCTAGAACATAGTGCTCTAACCACAATTCAGGTCCCAAGAAGCTGGGATGAGGAGGCTGCAGCCACCACCCCAACCTGGACATGGGAAAGTGGAATTCTGCCGCTACTACCTCCATAGCTTCCTCCCAATATCTCTGAATCTTGAGGCTGGACATTGGCACCTAATGATCTTGCCTGCCAGCAGCAAACAGCCCAAAACCATAAGAATATGGCACGACCTCCATCTCACTGCCACTTTTCAAACCTTGCAGAAATGCATCTAACTGGCAATATCTAATTTTCATCCAGAATTCTAGCTACATGCAGTCTGGAGAAGGGTAGCTCTTAGCTTCCCAGCCTCTGCAGTACAGGAAGGCCCACTGGAATACAGCTGAGGCTCAACTAACCATACCCAGCACAGAGAGTCCAGCATGTCACCGTGAGGAAATCATTACTGTGTTATGGGCAGAATGAATGTGGCCCTCCCTAGTATCCATGTCTCCTTATTCTGATTGTAAATAGCCCCCTGATTTTCCTTTGGGGAGCCACCTCTCCAGTTGCAATTCATGTGGCTGGGTGAGGCGGGGCCCAGATCCTAGCCCCAGTGGTGGGAACGCGTCCCAGCCCTGGACAACTCGTCCATTCCATCTCCCATCTCCCATTCTTCCCTAGCGCATAATCCCTTACAGAATTTGTGAAGGGATGTGATATCATATCCTTGGAGGCACCAAGAAAAGAAGGGGCAGCCATTTACCTTGAACTGTTGAGACATTTACCAACATAGAAGCAGGGACCAGAATCCTATGATTCTTCTACTCTAAGGTTTGGCAATTGTCTCACTAGGGTGAACCAGATGAGCAAATCATTCACAGATGTCTTTCAGAATTTCAAAATATCTGCAAATAGGTAGACAATCCTGATTTGGAAAACTCTATCCTCTAATTAAACAAGGCATCGGACCACAGACTCATTATTTTATTTGGAAAATATGGTCCCTTAACACCTTCAACTTTACTTCCTTCAACCTTATGCCCCACCTCACCTGCACTTATTCTATCTTGGCCTCTCCCTTTCTCTTACTCCATTTTTCCCAGGCTGAGATCTCTATTCCTCAGCACCATCATCCACAAAAACAGAGTCACTTACTGTGGCAGTTTGAGATTATTTTATGAATCCCAAAAAGAGAAAGATTATGCTTGTACATTTATCTATTCTTCTGGGTGTGATACCCTTTGATTGCATTAAATTCATTTGAGGGGCCTTTGCTTAGATTACTTGATAAGATCACTTTAGGGCTTTTGATTGGACAGTGTCAGTGAGGTATGACTCAGGTTGAGTCTCACCCCCTTGCTGGGCCTGATATAAACAGAGACACAGAAACACACAGACACAGGAAAATGGAGCCGCCATGTTTAATGCTGCCATGCAAGAGAGGTTTCACCCACAGCTGAGATGCAAAGAGGGAAGCCCCTAAGATGCTCAAGGAGCTGAGGTCCAGAAAGAGAGAGAGAGAGGCAGAGAGAAAAAGCCCAGTAAGAAACAAGCCCTATGCCAGGTTTATCTACAGCTGCAGAAGGGCAGAGACCTCCGTGGAAATCGGCAGGCATCTTGCTTCACCATGTGGCAACACGCCAGGATCAACAGTTGCTGCCTTTGGTGAGAAAGCACCTCTTACAGTGCCCAGATTTGGACCTCTCACAGCCTTAGGACTGTAAGCTTTTACCAAAAATAAATCCCCTTTATAAAAGACAGCCCATTTCTGGTACTTTGCATTAGCAGCCCTTTGGCAAACTAAAACACTTACCTTTCCAAGAATTGAACACACAACTAAACAGAAGAGGAAAGAGAGACTGAGAATACCTGCCTGTGTAAGAAGTTCCTGGTGACCACTTGTACCTAGAGACACAAGCTGGCTTTCCATGGTGTTCAGCCCTATTTGGCTGAGAGCCTGGGCTGCCTGTGATGGAGACAGATGTGGAAGACACAGGAGGTCTGGCTCTGAACCTGGACAGCACATAACCCTGGCTAATCTCTCTGGGCCTCAGTTTCTCATTTGCAAAACAAAGGAGTTGGAGTGCTTGAATAAGAAGGACACTTCCTGTTTAAAGTCAGTGCTGATTTGAGTGTAAGCAGACCCAAGCCATAAGGTAGGAAATCTGGACTCTGGTACTACTTCCTGTGTAAACTGAGTAACTGGGAAGGTCTCTAGACCTCTCTGGGTTGTAAAGTGAGAGGGTTGGAGCAGATGATCTCCAATGGCCTTTCTATCTCTGAAATCCTATGAGCCCATGATTCCAACATCACTAAGAAAGTATCAATCCTGATGTTTGCTAGGGAAGTAAATCAGATGGGAAAGTGGATGTACACAGCAGGTGAAGGGGCTGCCCCTGAGAAGCTCTGAAGGACTCCTGCCTTCCCAGGAGTCTTCCCTGACACTCATCCACCGTCACTCCCAACCTTTCACATCCAGGCTTAAGGGAAGTAGCTGGTACATCTGAGGTCCAAAGCCAGGACCTTGAGTTCTGCTGAGTCTTCCCAAGGCTGGAGTCCAAGGGTTGGAGAACAGACTTTCTCAGAAATTTATCAGGGCCCATTGCTTGCCCAGCCCTGGTGACTACTTGGCAGTGGACTTTGATCTATTGTTAAGTGTCCCAACAGGGAAGCGGCTGTGGCTCAATCAGTAGGGCTCCCGTTTACCATATGGGAGGCCCCGGGTTCGGTTCCCGGGGCCTCCTGGTGAAGGCAAGCCCGCCCGCACGGCGTGGTTAGCTGACCCAGCGAGCACAAGCAGCAAGGGGGGGGATAAATGAATAAATAAATAAAATCTTTAAAAAAAAAAAAAAAAAAAGTGTCCCAACAGTGCCACTTTGGCTGGCACCCTCTTCCATGCCAGGCCCCATATCCCAGGGGAACCTGTAACTTCCAAGTCTGGCTGCAGGGAAGGTCAATAAAGATCAACTCTCCTAGGAGATTTTCCAGGCTGAGCCACTTTGGAGAAGCACGACAGGGGCAAGGCCCACTTTGGAAAGGACTGTTGACTAAGGTAGTATTGTGACAACAGAATGGGGGCTTGTGGGAGGAAAAAGAGGCAATGAGGGGAGGGGGAATGAGAGCAGGGAATTCTGGAGTTACACATAAAGGAAGAGCAAGGTTTGAGCTGAGCAAAGAAAGAAGAGGCATGGAGTCAAAGAAATCTATTCCAGTGCAGGTAGATTTTAGGGGAATAACAAATTAAAATGTATAAACTGGGAAGCAGGTGTGGCTCAAGCGATTGAGCTCACGCCTACTACATGGGAGGTCCAGGGTTCAGTTCCGTGCCTCCTGGAGAAGACGAGCAAGACAGCAAGCTGGCACGACAGGCAGGCGTGGTGAGTTGGCACAATAAGATGACACAACAAGGAGACATAAAGAGGAAAGACAATGAGAGACACAACAAAGCAAGGAGCTGAGGTGACTCAAGCAATTGACCACCTCTCTCCAACGTGGGAGATCCCAGGTTCGGTTCCCGGTGTCTCCTAAAGAGAAGACAAGCAGGCAAAGAGCACACAGCAAATGGACACAGAGCAGACAGTGAGCACAAACAACAAGGGGGTGGGGATAAATAAATTAAATAAATATCTAAAAAAATAAAAATAAAATGTACAAACTAATATTCCAAGTTGCCTAATTATATATGTTACCTTTCAGTAATTTTCCCCTTGATTTTAAAAGTAATAATCAGGGAAGCGGCTGTGGCTCAATCAGTAGGGCTCCCATTTACCATATGGGAGGCCCTGGGTTCGGTTCCCGGGGCCTCCTGGTGAAGGCAAGCCCGCCCGCATGGCGAGGTTAGCTGACCCAGCGAGCACAAGCAGCAAGGGGGGGATAAATGAATAAATAAATAAAATCTTTTAAAAAATAAAAATAAAAATAAAAGTAATAATCACCCAGTGTAAAAACTATGAAAAAGAGTAATTAAGAGAAATCAGTCATAATCCCACCACCTAGTGATAATCACTATTAATGTGTTAGTGTGGTTCCTTCTGGCCTTTGTGTTATGCATAAATACACAATATAATCTTTAAAGAGATGATACTATATAGATTTTTAACTAATCTGATCTTTTCACCATGTACTATATCATGAATGTTTTTTTCTTCTCAATCAGTATTGATCCTTCTCATCATTTTTAATGACTGCATGATGTTTGATCATATGGATGTATGATTTTTAATTTAACAATCCTTTTATTGCTAAATATTTAAAGTATATCTATTTCCAATTATTAGAAACACGATCCTTTGGACCTCTGGACACATATATCCTTGCATATCTGTCCAATCATTTTCTTTTCTTTTTATTTATTTATCCCCGCCCCCTCGCTGCTTGTGCTTGCTGTGTCCATTTGCTGTACGTTTTTCTGTGTCTGTGTGTCTCCCTTTGTTGCGTCATCTTGCTGCATCAGCTGGCCTTGCTGTGCAGGCCGGCTTGCCCTCACCAGGAGGCCCCGGGAATCAAACTGAGGGCCTCCCATATGGTAAATGGGAGCCCAACCACTTGAACCACAGCTGCTTCCCCTGTCCAATCATTTTCTTCACATAAATTCCCAAAAGTAGAATTGCTCGGTCAAAATTTTTTGATACTTATTGACAAATTTCCCTGCCAAAAGTTTATGCTGAAAGATCATTCTCTACCACCAGGGTCTGAGGCCTGATTATCAGTGCCTCAACAGCTTTGGCACTTTCTGTATTAAGACTTCAGTGCGGGGAGCAGACGTGGCTCAAGCTGTGGAGCACCCAGTCCCACATGGGAGGTCTCAGGTTCGGTTCCCGGTGCCTCCTAGAGAAGACAAGCTGACAGATGAGGGAGCCATTGGGGGGCGGGAAGAAGGGAGGGAATTAAAAAAAAGTCTTTAAATAAAAAGACTTCGGTGGTATACCTTTTCCTTAATATCAGAGCTGCACAAATTTTATCCTTTGACTCAGTAATTCAACTTCCGGGAAATTTTTTAAAGAAAATATCCAAATCACATACATAAAATGTTTATGCCACAGACAGATAGTTTATGTACGCGTGTACGTGCACATGTGTTTGTTTGTTTGTTTGTTTTGGCTGTCTGAGTAAACCAGGTGCTTTGACAATCATCACTGTCCTTTTGAATTGCAAAAGGCACCCTGAACTGTGCCACAGCCTTCTCCCCATGTCTGCTTTCTGAGAAAGAAGGAGTTGGCGGCTAATGCTAGCCCCTTGGACAGTGCCACAATTATTTGGCTCCATGAGTCAGCATCCTTCTCATCTCTTTAAGGTTGAACCACTTTTATACCACCCTCTGTACTCTCAACCTCCAGAACTTCATCTCACCTTCCTTCATGACATCAGGCCTTGGCTCACAGTTTTCTCCCCCAGCATCTATCAAAGGTCACTGGTGACATATGCCCAAATATTTTTGCAGCATTATTTGTGAGGCAGGATGATAATGTGAGAGGTTAACCAGTATATTCTTTTCTTCTCTCTCAAAATCCCTTTTAATCCAAAACCACCATCCCTCCCTTTGGACTATGAGATTTGGGGTCGCTATAGGGAAGAGTTGGTAGTACAAAACTTTTGTGTCTGGGTGTTTTCAGTTAGCAAAATGTTTTCAATGTTCATCCATGTTGTAGCATGTATCAGAGCTTCATTCTTTTTTATGGCTAAGTGTGTATGTGTGTGTGTGTGGGTATATATATACACCCACACACACATATAAACTTTGTTTATCCATCCATCTTTTGGTGGGCACTCGTGTTGTTTCCATCTTTTGGCTATTATGAATAATGCTGCTATGAACATTGTTGTTCAAGCAACAAAATTTAAATTATGTAGAGTATTTTCAGTGACCATAATGGAATTAAGTTAAAAATCAGTAACAGAAAGATTAACTAGAAAATAGCTGTATGTTTGGAAAATTTTAAATACACTTCTATATAATCCATAGGTCAAACAAGAACTTCAAAAGGAAATGAAAAAATATTTTGAATTAAATAATATAAATATGACATCTCAAATCTTATGAGATGTAACTGAATTCATGCTAAAGCAAAGTTAATAACCTTAAATGCATATATTAGAAAAGAAGAAAGGCTAAAAATCAATGTTTGAGGGAGGCGGCTGTGGCTCAGTCAGTGGGGCTCCCCTTTACCATGTGGGAGGCCCGGGGTTCGGTTCCCGGGGCCTCCTGGTGGGGGCGGGCCCGCCCGCACGGCGTGGTTGGCTGACCCGGTGAGCGCGAGCAGCAAGGGGGGGATGAATGAATAAATAAATAAAATCTTAAAAAAAAAAAAAAAAAAATCAGTGTTTGAAGCAGCTATGTCAGGAAAAAAAATTTTAATGACAAATTAAGCCCAAAGTAAATGGAAGAAGTAATAATTAAGAGAAGAGCAAAAATTAATGAAGTTGAAAGCAAACATACAATACAGAAGATTAATAAAGACAAATATTAGTATTTTGAAGAAACTGATTGCTAAACCTATGGCAGAACTGATCAGGAAAAAGAGAAAAGGCTTAAATAAAGAATGAAAAATGGCGTTATCACTATAGGGTCAACAAATACTTTTAAAATGATATTACAAACAACTTTATTCAACTAATTTCTACATTTTGTTTGAATGGGCAAATTCCAAGAAATGTTAACCTTACCAAAACAGATATAAGAAGAAATGGAAAATCTGAATTGTTCTACATCTACTAATGAAATTAAATCCATACTTTAAAAATTTCCCAAACAGTAACTCTAGGCCCAGATGGCTTTTATTATTGAACTCTACCAAATTTTTAAGGAGATATAAAGCTAACTTGATGCTAACTTCTTCTCTGGGCCTCAGTTTCCTCATCTATAAAGGAGGTGTTGAACCAGCTAAGCTCAAAGTTCTCTTGCAGCATCAGACCTTGTGTCTCCTTTGGCTTTCCTGGCAGGCCCCAGTCCAAAGCTGAGCTTGAGGACATTTGGCTTTGATGGGAAAAGATTTTAGAATTCTATGGTTTGTCAACCACTGACCAGTGTAATGGATAGAAGCTTTCTGGACCCTGATCCCCAATATCTATGATCTACATGGATGTTGCCAACTGAATTGAGGTAAGCCCTCCCCCAGGGGCCCTGGAATCACCACCACTGCCCTTTACCCCCAGTGGAGAATAGGAAACTTAAAAGCGCCCTCCAAGAAGAACCCCAGGTTTAATGGACGTGGGGTTCTGGGCACGATCTCATAGACAACAAAATTTCAACTCTCCAGAAGCTGTAGATTTACCCCCTTTAAATACCAAAGCTTTATTTTAACCATCTTACTGGGAAACTATGCTAAATAAATAGATACCCGCCCCTTCTTCCCTAGATATAGGTTACTTAGCATACATTCTTTAGCTTTTTTTGCAGAGTACAGGGTCATGGTGATGAATATCAGTTATTTTAATCTCAGAGCAGCAGTCAGGGAAATTAAAGTACATATCATTATTTGCTCCTACACCAACTAAATCTTTCCAATTTCCTGTAATTTTTGAATTCTTGTCTACCTTATAAAAACTCTTCTTCCTGTACTTTAGGTTGTTTGCAATCGCCTTAGATATTATAGATGTGTTCTCTTAGCAGTTCCTGATTGCCTTTTTCTAACCTGTTGCTTCAATTTTTCTGTGAGTTAAGAAAAGAGATTATCATGCTCGTTAGGATTTTATGTAAACTCGGAGTAAATAAACCCCAATGAAGGTGGAGTAGAAAAGTTTTGTTGAGATATTAACCTATGCACACATTTTCTCTCTCCCCCTGCCCATTTGAGCAGATAATAAGTCTTGGGCTACTAGTCTCAGGGAAGGTTTGTGGCTCCTAGGGATTGAGAAGAGATGGATTTCCTCAGACCAGGGATCTTAAGACCTGGGGTCCTTGAAATTGGATGGGAAAAAATTACATCTTTATTTTCACTCACCTGTATCTATAATATAGCAGTTCCTTCAACTATTGTCGGCAACAAACCACTGTCATATTAGCAGTATCTGTACTTTTGTCATCATCGGAAAGCAAATGTTTTCATATCATACAACAGTTGTTGCAATATGTTGAAATATTATTTATGTTCATCACTACTTCAAAAGCATGAAATTATTGTATCCATCTCTAGATCTTGGTATTTAATACATTTTTTAAAAATCCATACATTACTACATCATAAGTCTTTTTGAAAAAGTAGTTTCTAAATCGTGCATCCCTATTTCCCCTCAGGCTGGTGGAAGGAAAGCTGGAAAGAGCAGAGAGAACTGTGAGACTGAGTAGGAGTCCCGGGTCCGTTGGGAGGGAGTCGCTGCTCACTGTGTCTAGGGACTAGGGAGTCCCCTGCCGCCAAGTTGGGAATGGAAACGGGCAACGGAGTCACTGTGACCTGAGGGACCAGTGACTGAGAACCCATTGGGCCCCCCAACATAGGCCTTCCCCAAAGTGGACACAATGCATGTGGGAGTAAGGGACCTCAAAACAAAGAGTTTGGGGGCTGAGAATTTTGGCAGCAGCTGCTAAGGCCTCTCTAGTGCCTGAAAGGCAAGGCTTTCGTGCAGAGGACTGTGAAAACCTCTGGCTGGATTGCTCTGGGGCCTCGGACAGACTCCTGAATGGCGTGGCTGTGCTTCAGAACAGTGCCGAAGCTTCACAGGCACGGTGCCACAGCCATGTGCGGTCCTGGCTTCCACATTTGCCACCGCACAGGTAAGGGAGCCAAACTGGGGCAGCCGGACTCTTTGAACTGAGTCTACCCTCCATTGCCTCCATTAGTCTTCACTGGCAGCCTCACTGCTAGCTTTCTGTCTCTCTTGCTCCCATTTATCCATAGATAAACTCTCAGCTCATGGGCAGAAAGAAGGACCAGGCCAAAAGCTTCTTCCCCCTCTTGTCTAACTCGCTCACAAATTCCTTCCCCAAAATAGAAGCCTCGCTCGGTGGTGAGGAGGATGGCCTATGGCTACTAGCCCTGCTGCTCAACTCTGGCAGAGAGAGCTTGCTTTCCCACCTCTGCTTCCCCTCCTTGGGTCTCTCTTACCCTCAACCCACCCAAGCCTCTGCAGGGAGAGAGAGTAGGATCTGAGCAAGAGGCAGAGATTTTTCCAACTTTTTTTGTTATTTCCCACACCCTGATCTTTCCCCCTATACAGCTGGGCCTACTGTGGGAAGAAGAGCCCAGGCCTCAGCTTGCCAGGTTGTGCAACAGACCAGCTTGCAGGTGAGGCAGTCTCCTCCCGCCCCCAGATGCTGTCAGCCTCATCAGCAGTTTCAATATCAGCATCTTCCAAGGGTTGAGTGTCTGACCTTGGGTGGAGCTGGAGCAGGGCTAAGCTAGTGGCTATAGGTATTCCTCCCTCACCTCTATGTCTCAGCAACAAACCAGCCCCTAGAAGGCAAGACATCAGCAACAACCAGGAAGCAAAGTGATGTCCTGGGTTCTAGTACAACCTCTGCCACTAAAGAGCCAGACATCCTTGGCCAATCCCAGCCTCTTGCCCACCCACGCTTGAGTTTTTCCATCTTTAAGACAAGTGGGTAAAACTATTAAATAGATGAACTTTAAAGTCTCTTCCACCTCTTAATAGTACACATTACCAACATCCCAAAAGACAAGATTCTCTCTATCTCACAGGCCAGTCAGTAAGTTAAGAGGGAAAGAGGGGCCCCAAGCCACACAGTCAGGCAGGGGAAGGAGGGGGGTTGGAATGCACCTATCTTGACTCCCAGTCCATGGAACTAGGCAAACCTCATTTAGGAGCTCCCCCTTCTTCCAAGGGTTGGGTGGTCTTTGAATCAGGAAACATGGCAGAGGGAGAACGTTCAAGGCCCAAGAGAGCTCAAGACCTGCTGCCGAGGAAGGGGGCAGAAGAATACCCATCACCAGGGACATAAAAGGAAAGCTTGAGGCCCAGCCAAATAAGACTGGCAGACAGAAAAGAGTGGGAAGTATTAGAATAGGAAAAAATGGGTCTGAAATGTCTTGCTTATTCAGAAAACTGTGTTCCAAAAACAGTCCCATTGTCATCAGAGAAAAATAGCATATAAGCTTGGCTGGGATGAGGCCGTTACTTAGTGACAGATACAGTCTACGAGAAACAGATGGGAGGGATAAAACAGAGCCTTGCCCAAGGTCCAAATGGTGGAGAAAAAGGTGGATTTTTATTTAATTAGAGAAGTATGTAGGTTTACAGAAAAATCATGCAGAAAGTACAGCGTTTCCATGTATTCCCCCTCACACACCCAGTTTTCCCTATTTCTAACACTTTGCATTAGGGTGGTAACTTTGTTACAATTGATGAAACAATATTATTATAATTATACTATTAACTAAAGTCCATAGTTTACATTAGGTTTCACTCTTTGTGTTATACAGTTCTACTGTTTTTAAAAATTTGTATTCTGATAGCATATATACAACCTAAAATTTTCTGTTTTAATCACTTTCAAATATACAATTCAGTGGTATCAATTACATTCACGATGTTGTGATACCATCACCATCCTCCATTACCAAAACTTTCCTAGCACCCCAAACAGAAACCCTGGACCCATTAAGCATCAACTGCCCATTCTCTACCCATACCCTGGCCTGGAGGTGGATTCTTATGAGCTTCCATTGGCCTCTTCGGGCCTGACATCTTTCTTCCTGGTGCCCAGTGCCTGCTGGAGAGATGGAGGGCAGAGAATAAGTAAACTTGAGAGACCACAGTAGTGGCCAGGTGGGTTCATCTTTCTCTAGCATTATTCATTTTGTTATTTTTGAAATATTTGGTACAGTCAAAAGAATATGTGTTATGTATATGCAGTTTGTATGCATAAGAATAAAACAAACACCTGTGACCCCACCGCCCAACTTAAAACTGGGACACTACCAGTGTTCTGAAGCTCTCATGCCCCTGCCTCACGCAGAGGTGACCACTAGTCTAAAATGTTCCCAAGCCCTTTGCTTTTCTTTGTCTTCTTCCACACATAAACCCCCAAATAATACTTTTTTTGAGCTTTGCTTGTTTTTTAATTTAATTCATTCTTTTTCTAAGATTCATCCATGTTGAGGTATATATAGTTCATTCATTGTACCATGTATAGTATCCCAAGGTGTGAGTGTACCACAATCGTTTTGTCTATTCTCCTACCAGTGGGCATTTGGATTGTTTTGAGTTTTGTTTGTTTGTTTGTTTGGTTTTTGCTGTTTGCAACAATGCTGCTAAGAAATCCTCGTTTATGTTTCCTGGAGCCCATTTGCAAGAATTTCTCTGGGGTATATATACCCTGGAGTGGAGCTATTGGGTCAATTTATTTTTCAGATGGTTGGACCAATTTATGTTCCCACCAGCAGTGATCCTGTTGCTCTATTTCCTCACCAAGGCTGGAGATTGTTTTTGCTTTCCCAGCAGCATCCCTAACCTCAGGTATCAATGCTGGTGACCCTGGGGCAGTTCCCCCCTTCCCAGAGAGAGCCAGTGGCCTTTCTCTTGCCCCAGCGAATATGCAAAGATGTCTCTATGTTCCTCTGTATCCTAACTGAATAACACTAGCAAAAGGGAGGGAGGAAATGCCAGATTAGGGATAGATTAGAAGATTTAGGGTCTTTCTCTGTAACTCTCAGAACCACTGGACCCTCTTAGAGACCGAAGGCCAACTGGGAGATTTGATAGCACAAATCCAAAAGTCTGGCCCTCTGGGGTGACTGAAGATGCCTAATTATTTTTCTTCCCTGTCAGTGCTATCATGGCCTTTCCTATTTCTCAGAACACTATTTAACCCCTTCCACTTCTTCTTCAAGTGTGGTCCACCAGCTGCCTACATCAGAATCAGCAGCTGGGGTACTTTAAATCTGTTTAAAATGCAGCTTCTCAGACCCCTCCCTAGCCTGAATCAGACTTCCTGCAGTAAGGGTCATGAATCTGCTGTTTAACGAGTTCCCCAGGTGATCCATGTGCACAGTGCACATTGAGGTTTGAGAGCCCTAAGCACCGCCATCAGGGAGGCCAGGCCAAGGTCACTGCCAAACAGGTTCACTCACCCAACAGCTCCTCCAGAAGGGACAAGTTGAATCCCTTCTTCTCCTGACCCTTCCCCTCCTGCCACTGTCCCCCAGGTTAGCAGGGATAAGAACATTTGAATTGTAGCATACATGTGTACAAGATGTGAATTCCAGTGTTGTTTCTAATAAAGAGAAACTGAAAACAGCTGTCCACTAGTAGTGGCCTGGTAACATCCATAACAGTACATCTTCCCAATGGAATACTATGCAACTATTTAAAAAGTGATTATGGATTGGTGTTGAATTTTGTTGAATGCTTATTCTCCACATATAATTTTTCTCCTTTGTTCTGTTGATGTGGTGAATTATATTGTTTGATTTTTTTTTTTTTTAAGATTTTTATTTATTTATTTATACCCCCCTTGCTGCTTGTGCTCTCTGTGCGTTCTTCTGTCTGCTTGTCTCCCTTTGTTGCGTCATCTTGCAGTGCCAGCTCACAGTTCCGCACGGGTGGTCAGCTCACCCACAGGCTAGCTTGCCTTCACCAGGAGGCCCCGGGAATACGAACTTGGGGCCTCCCATATGGAAAACAGGAGCCCAACCAATTGAGCCACAGCCACTTCCATATATTGTTTGATGTTTGAATGTTAAATCACCCTGGAGTTACTGAAATAAACTCAATCTGAATATATTGTTTTATCCTTTCAACATATTAATGGATTCTATTTGCTAATATTTTGTGCATGATTTTTTCATCTAAGTTAATAAGAGATGGGCCTGTAATTTTCCTATTTTGTAATACATTTGTCAAGTTATATTGTCTCGAAATGAATTGGAAATTATTTACCTTTTCTTGTTTACTAGAAAAGTTTTTGTAAGATTGTTGTTATTTCTTCTTGAATGTTTAGAAAATTCACTGGTTCATCTATCTGGGTCTAGAGTTTTCTTTGTGGGAAAATACTAAATTATTTATTTAATTTCTTTAGCATTTGTAAGACTATTTAAGATTTTCTATTACTTTTGGGGTCAGTTTTGGTAAGCTTTGTTTTGCTAGGTGTATGTCTATTTCAATTAAATTTTCACATCTATTTTAATAAAGCTATTCACAATGTCCTCTTACCTTTTTAATATCTGAGATCTGTAATGAAGTCCCTTCTTCATTCCTGATAATGGAACAAATTTAACTTTGTTGATCTTTGATATATACATATATTTTTTATTTCATTTCCTTCATGCTCTAATCTTTATGATTTACTTTCTAGTCTCATTGGGTTTAATTTGTTCTCTTTTCCTAATTTTCTGACATGGATACTTAGGTCAATGACTTTATGCTTTTCTTATTACTAATATATGCATTTGAGGCTATAAACTTTAGGTGCATTTCATAATATTTGATATGTTGTAATTTTATTATCATTCAGTCCAAAATACTTTCTAATTTCTACTATGATTTCTTCTTCTTTTTTTTTTTTTTTTTATTTTATTTTATTTTTTTTCTTTTTTAAGGATTTATTTATTTATTTACTTTTATCCATTTTTACACCCCTTCCCCCTCCCCCCCGTTTTTGCTGTTTCTATGTCCATTCGCTGGGCAACTCTGTGTCCATTTTCTGCCCTCTCTTCTCATCCTTCTCCTCCTGTCTTCACTGGGATTCAATCCTTGGAATCTCTGATGTAGGAGAGAGGCATCCTGCCCGCGCAACCTTAGTTGCTGGTTTTTCGGTATGTCTCATCTTGCCTCTCCCTTGTGTCACTCTCCTATTATGTCATCATCTTGCTGTGTGGCTCGCGGGAACTGGTGGTGCGCCGGCGCACAGGGCCTGGCGGCCCACGCACCTTCCATATATTTTTTAAATTTTTACCAGGAGGTCCTGGGGATCGAACCCAGGTCCCTCCATATGGGAGATGGACGCCAACCAGATATAGCCCCCTGCTATATCTTTTAAGGTTGACCAGAGATACCTAGAGTTACAGTCTTTTCCCATACAGGATGGACATATAATAAATCAGGCTTAGTTTATCACCAGCATTCTAAAAACCAGACCTAGGGAGGAAAACGAGGTCTGGGGACACATGCATGGTTTCTAATATAGCGAATGTTTAGCCCACCCTGATTATCACAGAATCAGGACAGTGAGAATATTCGCTGTGATTTCTTCTTTGACTTATAGGTTTTTAAGAAGTAAGTTGCTTAATTTCCAAATATTTGAGGACTTTTTTTTTTTTTTTGGCATTGTTGTTATTGATTTCACATAATTCCATACTGTGAATGATGATTTCAGTCTTTTGATATTTGTTGAGTCTTACTGTGTGACCTGGCATGTGGTCAATTTTAGTGAATTTTCCTTTTGCATTTGAAAAGAAGGAGTTTTGGTGAGTAACGTTTAGAAACGTCAATTGGTCACGTTTATCTATACATCAAATCTATACATCCTTATTAAATTTTACTGCTTGTTCTAGATGTGTTAAAATATCCTTTGTGCATTTGTCTATTTTTCCTTTTAGTTCTGTTAATTTTTGTTTTATAAATTAAGGTTACGTTATTAGGTGCACGTGAACTTAGAAATGTTGTGAACACAATAGTTTAAAGGGAAGGTCTGGGGTCATGTATGTTACTAAAAGGAAGTCTAAGGGATGTAACATAGGACTGTAGAGCATAGTGAAACTGCATGTGGGATATGAATGTGGGTAAAATTGCATACATGGTGCTGTTCTTCTTTGAAGCTGAGCAAATGTGTGTTGATACTACAAGATGTTAATATCCGACAAAAAATACATCACATTATGCTGGGTGGGGGAGGCCAGACACAGAGTACTATATATTGTATGTATAAAATGAAAATATAAATCCATTTGTGAGGATGGGATTAGATTGGTGGTTGTGTAGGTTTGGGGAAGGATGGAGGGATTGGGAGGTGACTGCTAAGGGGTGTGGAGTTTTTCTTTTTGGAGTGGCGAAATTGTTCTGAAGTTTTTTGTGGTGTTGAGTACATGGCATTGTACTAGGGGCCACTGATTGGACAATTTGGATCGATGGTATGGTGTGTGAATGTATCTCAGTAAAACTGCTTAAAAAATAAACAAGTGTGCAAGATAGCCAGAAATAGCAGTTAGGTACAGGAGGGGAAGCATAGAGAGATGAGAGGTGAAGAATTTTCTTATTTGTTTGTATGTTTTCTGTTTATTACTATTATTGAAAAATAAAAATGCTCTAATAATTATTGAAGTGATGAATGCACAACTATGTGATTATACCAAATACCATTGATGTACACTTTGAATTAATTGTATGCTTTATTAAGATGTACCATTAAAATTGATTGTTTAAAAAAAAAGTGATTATGGGGGAGTGGATGTAACTCAATGACTGAGCACCTGCTTCCCATGTACGAGGTCCCAGGTTCGATACCTGGTACCTCCTAAAAACTAACAAACAAACAAACAAAAAACCTAGCTCTCATTGGGGAACAGATGTAGCTGAATGGTTGAGCTCCTGCTTCCCGTGAATAAGGTTCTGGTTTCAATTGCCAGCACCCCCTAAAAAAAAGTGATTATGTATGTCTTTATTTATGAGATATTCATGTTTTGTTGAATTTGAAGAATGCTTTTAAAAGTAGGTTAAATTTTATTGTTTCCTGTAATGTTTGGGTTTTCTACATAAGTGTGAATTATCTTTATAACTAGAAAAACACAATGAAGTTATTTTCATTTGGGAAATAAAATACACACTCAAAAAATAGAAACATACAGAAGCATTTGCTGGGTTTTTTTTTGTTTTGTTTTGTTTTGTTTTGTTTTAAGGAGCTGGTTTAGATTATTCTACAAGCCTTGATAAAAATCTCTTTAAATTATCAAAACGTTATACTACAGGGAAATTTCTCAGGTCTGAAGCTCACCAACAGCCTAGCATGATATTAAAAAAGAAATGATGCACTTATTCATCATACAGTTTCAGAACACCAAGAATAAAGAGAAGATCCTAGGAGTTTCCAAAGAGGAAAAAGGAAAAACAAGTCAAATAAAAAGAACCAAGAATCAGAGCAGCATTTGGGCTCATTTCAGAGGCATTGGATGTCAGAAGACAATGAAGTTTTGCCTTCAAAATTCTGAGAGAAAATGATCTCTATATCATACTAAACAGTCAAGCATGTATGAATGTAGAATAAAGACATACTCAGATATGCAAGTGCTCCAAAACTTAATTTCCCATGCACTCAATCATGGGATATTCCTGGAGGATGTATTTTAGCAAAATGAGGATGTACAACATGAAGGAGGAAGTGGACCCAGGAAACAGGGGCTCCAACCCACGGCAGTGGCAAGGGCAAGCCCAGGTGTGCACAGGTCCCAGCAGGTGCGGCTGGTCTACATTGGAGCAGGAGGACAGGCTGCACGATGGATGCCTCAATATTCAAAACTCCAGTGGGACCAACAAAGAGTTTCAAACTGCATTTGAAACTGTTTTAGAGCATATGGAAAAAATATTGTCAGGCATGTGACAGAGCTTTTGAAACATTTAGGGAGTAGTTGAAATAGAGATAGGCACACAGGAAACTATGCAATTGAAAATATAAGACAACTGAAAATGTCAGAAAGTCCAAAAGGACTTGTATAAGAAAGAAAACTTCGAATATTGGGAGTCAGCATAATGCCTAAAATTGATAAACGATGAAACTGTAGTGGTGGATATTATTTTGAAATATGGAGGAAAAGAAAGGAAGAAAGCCTAAAAGAGTTGAAAATGGCTCTGGGTAGAGGGACAGGAATGGGTAAAGGACTGTTGTGTTTTGCTATAAGCTTTGTAGTGAGAAGTGGATTTGGCTCAAGTGATTGGGCTCCTGTCTACCATATAGGAGGTCCAGGGTTCAATTCCCGGGGCCTCCTGGTGAAAAGCAAGCTGGCCCACGCGGAGTACTGGCCCATGTGGAATGCTGGCCTGCGCGGAGAGCTGTGTAGCAAGATGACACAACAAAAAGAGACACAGAAGAGAGACAATGGGAGATGCAGCAGATCAGGGAGCTGAGGTGGTGCAAGAGAGTAAGCAGCCTCTCTCCACTCTGGAAGGTCCCAGGATTGGTTCCTGGTGCCACCTAAAGAGAAGACAAGGAGCGCCCAACCAATCTGGGGACTCCATGTAGCAGGAGCGCCCAATCAGGAGGCTTCCTCAAACACCATATATACCCACGACTCCACCCCAATAAACAAGACTTGATCAGAAAAAAAAAAAAAAAAGAGAGAAGACAAGCAGACACAGAGAGCAGACAGCCAGTGCAAAACAACAAGGGATTGGGGGGAAAAAGATATAAATCTTTAAAAAAAAAAAAAAAAAGTCTTGCAGTACCATTTGTTCTTTTTTGTTTAACTGTATGAATCATTATTTTTATGATAAAAATTAAAACCTCATACATAGCTTATGGGAATGTAAAATGGTGCCACTACTGTAGAAAACTTTGGTTGTTGCTCAAAAATTTAAACATAGAATTACCGTTGAACCAGTTACCATGTGAACACTCAAATAGTTACTTATACACTAATATTCATTGCAGCACTATTCACAATAGCCAAAAGGTGGTAAAATCCAAGTGTCCATCCATCAACTGATGAATGGATCAATAAAATGTGGCATATCCATACAACAGGATATTTTTCATCCATAAAAAGTAATGAAGCACTGATACATGCTATGACATGGATGAATCTTAAAAACATGCTAAGTGGAAGGAAGGAGTCAGATACAAAAGGCCACAAATTGCATGATTCGATTTACATACATGGAATCCATCCGGGACATAGTAGTTAATGGTTCCCAGGAACAAGGGGGAGGAGGAGTAACTGCTAATGGGTACTGGGTTCTTTTTGGGGTGCTGAAAATGTTCTGGAATTATATGGTGGTGATGGTTGCACAACATTATGAACAGATTAAAAACCACTGAGTTGTGGTCAAAATGGTGAATTTTATTATGTGAATTTTATCTCAATTAAAAAGATATATAGGGAGGGGATGTGGCTCAAGCTTTGAGCCCCCCCCCCCCCACATGGGAGGCCTAGGTTCAGTTCCTGATGCCCCCTGTGAAAAACAAAAACAAACAACAAGCAAAACAAATGAAAAAACCAACTCAGGGAAGCCAACCTGGCTCAAGGGTTGAGAGCCGACTTCTCACATAAGAGGTCCCAGGTTCAATACCCAGCCCCCAGTATCTGAAAAAAAAAAGTATATGTGTGTATATATCTATATCTATATCTATATCTATATCTATATCTATCTATATCTATATCTATATCTATATCTATATCTATATCTATATCT
>JAKSZT010054053.1:3572503-3606740 GCA_026826555.1 Tolypeutes matacus | reverse complement strand
TATCTATATCTATATCTATATCTATATCTATATCTATATCTATATCTATATCTATATCTATATCTATATCTATATCTATATATCTATATCTATATACACATACATACAGACACACACATACAATATTCCTAAGTAACAGAAAGCCCAATTCAAACTGCCTTAAGCTAA
This sequence comes from Tolypeutes matacus, assembly GCA_026826555.1. Classification (NCBI taxonomy): domain Eukaryota; kingdom Metazoa; phylum Chordata; class Mammalia; order Cingulata; family Chlamyphoridae; genus Tolypeutes; species Tolypeutes matacus. The sequence continues at coordinate 3,606,572 of JAKSZT010054053.1, read as the reverse complement.
AGGAGATGTGTTTTGAGTTGGGTAAAAACACCCTCCAAATAGCATTTGTACCACTCTGCAGTTTGCAAAGCCGTATCACAAACATTAAGTTAGTGAGATGTCATGGGATCCTCCCAACAACAGGCCACTGTTATTATTTCACCACATTAAAAGAAGAAACCAAAGCCTAGGAAGATTAAATAAATTCTTCAAGGGCACAGAGGTTAAGAAACATGTAATATATTGTTTGATTCACCAAAAAAAAAAAAAATTTACATGTATCCATTACATTTAATTGAGAAATGTATATATTTATTCATCTGTGTTTATTTTTGTTTTTAATTGTTTATGTTTTCAATTATTAAATGTACAAAATAAAGTTAAAGAAAAAAAGCAAAAAAAAAAAGAGTCAACACGGAGACAAGTGATGTTCGGGGATTAGTAAAGAGGAAAAAGTGTGAAGGGCCAGTCCTTTTGGTGGTGGTGGGGTTGGGGGGCGGTAAGGGAGGGAATTACCGATGTGATTGGGGTATTAGAAGACAACGCCATGGCGGGGAATTTTGGCCAGAACTGGCTTTTTGTGCAGGCTTGTCCGCGCCTGGGCCTCTTCCCTCTCCCATGGCCTTAAATCCACTGCCCCTGGAGGGCCTCTGCACACAGGACCCTGGGAGTAATCTGAGCGCCCACCCTGCAGAGGGGCTGGCGAGGACAGCGCATGGCGGTGCTTCGGTGGCGCTTGAGAGCCAGGTAGTCCTCGCTAGAGTTCTGCCTTCGCCACTTCCTGGTTGCTAGACGTCTGTGTGAATCTCGCAAATCTCAGTTTCCTTGTCAGTAAAATGGGGCAGTAACAGTCCCTATCTCATTTCGCTGTTGTGCAGAATAGAAGTGATGGCGTTTGTAAAGCCCCGGGCCGGGCGACTGGCCCTCGATCAACACTTAGATCTGCTATTTAATATTAGTATTAGCCAAATTCCTAAGCACAGACATTTGGGGAACGCCCCTCCCTGCTCTCAAAATGAGCAGCATAGGGGGCGGATGTGGCTCAAATGGTTGAGTGTCCCTCTCCCATATGGAGGGACCTGGGTTCGATCCCCAGGACCTCCCGGTAAAATAAAATAAAATAAAATAAATAAAATAAATAAAATAAAATAAAATAATAAAATAAAATAAAATAAAAAAATAAAATAAAATAAAATAAAATAAAATAAAATAATAAAAAAATAAATAAGATATTAAAAGCCAGCCTTCTTAAAGATGATGATAGTTATCACTTAAAGGAGTCCACTTTACAAACTAACACAATCACGTTCACTCCTATTAAAAAAAAAAAAAAAAATGAGCAGCATAATTAAAGTACAATAGAGCAGTGCAGGTGAAAGGAATGGATTTCAGGAAAAAGCAATATTATCTAACATTTTTTTTTTTTGAGCGCTTACTCAGTGACAAGCTCAGTTCTAAGGCCTTTCCGCGAATTAGCTCGTCTCCCAGGCCATCTGGCCTGCTCGCCCGCCCCAGTCTAGGGAGGGATGCGTTTTTGGGGTCGGGCATGCGGAACAGCAGCAGGGCGAGAATTCGGGGAGCTGCTCTGCAGAGCCGCCGGCGTCGGCTCAGGGCATAGGGGCGAGGAAAGGGCCTGCTTCCTCCCGGGGCAGGGTGTGGGGCGGGGGGGCGTACCAGGCCCTGCAGCGCCGCGCTGCCCTTGGTGTCTTGCGGAAGGAACTCGGGGACGCGGGGACTATAGAGACTGGGGTGCGGGGCACGGAGGCCGGAGGAGGGGGCCGCAGGGAGCGGGACTGTAAGGGGGGTGGAGGGGGCCATAGGGGAGGTGGTCGCAGGAGCTGGAGGGGGCGGGGAAGGGCGATGAGGCCAGAGGGGACTAGGGCCTAGGGGGGCGGGGGCGCGGGAGCAGAGTGGCCTCCTAACCCACAGGTCCCCGCCCCCACGAGTCTTCTCTGACCTCGCCCTGTCTCCTTCATTCACAGCCCACCCTGGGAGATCGGTGCGAACCCTGCCTGTTACCAGGGCTCTGTTTTCTTTCTGTTTTCCTCCTCTAGACTGAGGATGGAGGTGATTTTGTAATCCCAAAACGACTTTGTCCGCGAAGTTACGTTTTCTTCCTTTAAAACAGTGGATAAAGGTTCCCTACTGTGTCCCTCTCTTGGACTCCTTAGACCTCCGGGCACCTTGTCTTTCTCCTCTGTATCCCTAGTGCCTGGCACAAGGTAGTCTCAATAGATGGTGATTAAATAAATACGTGTGGGAAGCGGCTGTGGCTCAATCAGTAGGGCTCCCGTTTACCATATGGGAGGCCCCGAGTTCGGTTCCCGGGGCCTCCTGGTAAGGCAAGCCCGCCCGCACGGCGTGGTTAGCTGACCCAGCGAGCACAAGCAGCAAGGGGGGTTTAAATGAATAAATAAATAAAATCTTTAAAAAATAAATAAATAAATAAATAAATACGTGAATGGAGAGTGATTGAGCTACCTTTTCTTTGGGACACAGGTCTCCCTCTTTGGAACTCTACGAGCAGAGGTGGAAGGTTGTGGTGGGCCTCTTGGCCCAGAAGTAATAAGACCCAGCAATGCCGTGAAGAAAATCAGGGCCTACTATAATGGCTCACATGCATGTACTGGTGGGCAGTTCCAATGCTATTTCTCTACTGGGACTCACGCTGTCCTTGGGAAGTAAATACTATTAATGCTGTTTGTGTATTCTTATTTTTACAGGTGAGGAAACTGAGGCTCCGATGAGTCACCCAGCAAATGCCATGAAGAACCCAGTCTTGCCTTGCACCAGGCTTATAGCTAGGGCTGAGCATAGAGCTGGCAGGGCTGCTGGGTGCATAAGGGAAGGCCTTGGGCTGGGGACGATGGCCAATAGGTGGTGTAAGGTGTAAGGGTATTGAACCAGGGAGGGCAAAATTGTCGTTAATGCCAGTCCAGGTTTGACTCAGTGACTCAGTTGCTTACCAAACCTTCACTGGGCTAGGTACTCCATGTGCAATGATGAATGAGACACAGGCCTTGCATTCAGGGACCCAACACTTGGTGTGAATATATATATGAGTGTCGGGAGCTCATGAGGTTAGTCTAAAACAGTGGTTCTCAACCAGAGTTTCATAGAATAGCTATGGAGATTTTTAAGACTATACAGGCAGAATACAGATGTGGGAGCCCCACTTCAGGCCTACTGAATCAGAATTTCCTGGAATGGGATAAAAGCATGTGGGTTTTTAAAACAAAGCTTTCCTTGGGTTTTGCTGAGTACTCCTAGTTGAGACCCCTTGTTCTAATGCAAAATTTTTGTATTCGCAGCACCGGGCCTGGCTCACCTTTACCAGGAGGCCCCGGGGATGGAACCCTGGCCCTCCTATATGGTAGGAAGACCAGTCGCTTGAGCCACATCTGCTTCCCTCTAATGCAAAATTGTTGTTAATTGTGGGACAATAAGAGAAGCACATGAATAGAATAATTATAACAGAGGTCAATTGGGATAAGCACCTTGAGAGAGTGAGACACCAATTGTTACGGGGTTTCAAAGGAGGGAGAGGTCATATTTGGATGGAGAAATCAGGAAGCCTTTATGAGAAAGTGGCAATTTGACGTGAGATGCAAAGGTCATGTAGGATATGGGCCAGTCAATGTGGGAAGGAGAGGAGGAGAATATTTCCAGAAGAGACCAGTTTGAGCAAAGAGGCAGGCAGAAAAGAACCTTGAGTGTGTTCAGGGGTCAGAGCAAGTGAGTTTAGCTGGAGGGTAGCACTGGAGGAAAAGAAAGATTAAAACCCTATCCTTGGGAAGTGCATGTGGCTCAAGCGGTTGGGCTCCCATCTACCATATAGGAGGTCCAAGGTTCGATTCCTGGGGCCTCCTGGTGAAAGGCAAGCTGGCCCACATGGTGAGCTGGCTCGAGAGAAGAGCTGGCTTGCAAGGAGTGCTGGCCTGCAAGGAGTACTGACCCACGCAGGAGTGCTGGCGCAACAAGATGCAACAAAAAGAGACGTTGAGGAGAGACAATAAGAGACGCAGCAGACCAGGGAGCTGAAGTGGTGTAAAAGATTGAGTGCCTTTCTCCCACTCCGGAAGATCCCAAGATCAGTTCCCGGTGCCACCTAAAGAGAAGACAAGCAGACGCAGAAGAACACTCAGCGAATGGACACAGAGAACAGACAACAAGGGGAGGGGGAAATAATTAAATAAATAAATCTTTGAAAAAGGAAAAAAACCCTGTCTTTGAAGCTAGGATGAAGTCTTATTAAAGATAAATGGGGAATGGCTCAAGCAGCTGAGCGCCTACTTCCCACATGGGAGGTCCTGGGTTCATTCCCCGGTGCCTCCTAAAACCAAAAAAGCAAACAAGCAAACAAATGGAAAAACCAACTCAGGGGAGCCAATGTGGCTCAGTGGTTGAGCACTGGCTTCCCACATATGAGGTCCCGGGTTCAATTCCTGGCCCTGGTACCTAAAAAAAAAAAAAAAAGAAGAATGGAAAGGTCAATATTGTAGAGATGCTTATCCTCTCAAAATTGATCTATATAGTTAATGTAATAATAATTTAAAACATCCCAAGAGGATTTTTCTAGAAAACTTAAAATGATTATAGAGTTTATTTGGAAGCATAAATATGTGAGAAGAGTCAGGTAAATTCTGAAAAACAAGATTATATATCTGCCCTGTGTGATATTAAAATGTATAGTTGGGAAGCGGCTGTGGCTCAATCAGTAGGGCTCCCGTTTACCATATGGGAGGCCCCGGGTTCGGTTCCCGGGGCCTCCTGGTGAAGGCAAGCCTGCCTGCACGGTGTGGTTAGCTGACCCAGTGAGCACAAGCAGCAAGGGGGGGATAAATGAATAAATAAATAAAATCTTTCTAAAAAAAAAAAATTAAAAAAAAATAAATAAATAAAATAAAATGTATAGTAATAGAAAGCACAGTAATGAAAACAAATGTGATTGTGTAAGAAATAGATCAATGAAATGGAAGCCTGGTAAACCCAAGCTTGTGTGGGAACTTTGTCAGTTATCAAGGGGACAATTCAAATTGATGAGTTAAAAATGGAATTCAAACATTCAGCTAGGCATTTGGAAAAGACCCAAATCTCACTACATACTAGATTGATGAATAATAACAAGAGAGCTGAGCATTCATTGAGTGCTTCATATGCTCTGTGCCAATTGTCTTACATGTGTGAACTCTCTCACTTAGCCCTTGAAACAACCCTAGGAGGTAGTTTTATAAGTACTATTTTACACATGGGGAAACCGACTTGGAGATTAGTGTGCTAAAAGATGGTGAGATGTAAGTGGAGACTACTTGAAAAAATTAGGGGTAGCATAGTATAGTAGTTAACAACATGGACGCTAGAGCCAAGTTATTTGGGCTCAAGTCCTAGCCCTAAGACTTACTAACTGGTGATCTTGGGTAACTTGCTAAACTCCTCTATGTCTATTTCCCCATTTGTAAGATGGGGCCTAATAATATCTATATCTCATAGGATGATGGGATTAAATGAGTAGATGGTTGCTAAGTGCTTAGAACAGTGCTATGTTAATATAGCATGTGTTAAAGTATTGCGAGTGACCGTTTAATGCTATTTACAGAAGGGAACCAGAGGTTCTAAGAAAAAAGACTAATGGATTTAATTACATGCAAATTCAAAATTTTTGAATGGCAAAACCACCAACATAGTTGAAAGGCAAATGAAAAAAATAGGACAATGTTTGCAATATATATGACAGACAAATTGTTGCTATTCCTCATATATAAGCATTTTCTACAAATTAAAAAGAAGTGCAGGGAAGCAAATGTGGCTCAAGTGGTTGGGCTCCCATTTACCATATGGGAGACCCCGGGAATCCTGGTGAAGGCAAGCTGGCCTGCGCAGCGCAGTGAGCTGATCTAGCAAGATGACGCAACAAAGGGAGACAAGCAGACACAGAAAAATGCACAGCAAATGGACACAAGCAGCAAGGGGGGGATAGATAAAAATAAAAAAATTTAAAAAGTGCTCCGAAAGAAAAGAGGGCAGAAGACACAAAGAGGCAGTCACAAAAGAAGAAATACGGATGACCAATAAGCATAAAAAGATGTTTAAACACACAAATAAGCAAATAAATGCAAATAGGAACAAAAATATTTTCACTTAGGAGATTGGCTAAGATAAGGAAAATGACAATGACCACTGCTGTTGAAGATATGGGGAAACTGATCCTTACATGGAATATTTTATTAGTAGGAGTGGACACTGGTACAAATGTGATGAAAGACAATTTAGTGTTTACAAAATTTAAGCTATACATCCCCTTTCATTTGTTCATTCATTCAACAAATTTTGAGAGATTACTATGTGGCAAGCACTGTCTTAGGAGCCAGGGGTGCTGTAATAATAAAAATAGTCCCTGCCCTCTTAGAACTTACATTCTTTCCCTTTGACCCAGCAGTCCCACTTTCAGGAATTTATCTTGTGAAAGAAATTAGGGGCAAACGGGTTTGAGGGTATTTTAACACCAAAAAAAAAAAAAAAAAAAAAAAATTCCAGAGATGAAGGGAAATAAATATGCCTTAAATATTGCTTAAAAGGAGGAAATGATCTGGTTGAACCATGCAATACAGGAGGATTGAAGTGTTCTGTGTGTGTCCAGCACCAGATCAATGAAACAAGGTGATAGCCTAATCTGGAGCTATGGGAAAGACTGTTGCATTTTAACAAAATCCACAAGCAGTAGGAAAACCATCTATCATGTACAGAGGCATTATCTGAGAAGGGTGCTTATTTACTCAGATTAAAAGAGGTCTGTAAAGATTTAAAATTCAGTATGGTCTTTGGATTGTGATTAGGCAGGCACTTTTTGGAAGGCATCAAATAAGCCCTCAACTTCTGGAAATGAATCTCTGATAGGTAACTGTTGGGAGAAATAGGATTTATGTCTCAAAAGTAAACTGGAATAAGAGGTACAGAAGGCCATTATATATTAATAAAAGGGAAAATTGACCAGGAAGAAATAACAGTCATAAATGTCTATGCACCTAACCAGGGTGCCCCAAAATACATGAGACAAACTCTGGCAAAATTGAAGGGAGAAATAGACATCTCTACAATAATAGTTGGAGACCTCAACACATCACTCACATTATTAGATAGAACTACTAGACAGAAGATCAACAAGGAAACAAAGAACTTGAAAAGTATGATAAATGGGCTAGACTTAACAGACGTATACAGTACATTGCATCCAAAATCAGCAGGTTATACATTTTTCTCAAGTGCTCATGGATCTATCTCCAGGATAGACTACATGTTAGGTCACAAAGCAGGTCTCAATAAATATAAACAGATTGAAATTATATGACGCATCTTCTCAGATCATAATGAAATGAAACTGGAAATCAATAATAGATGAGAAAGAGGAAATTTTGCAAATGTGTGGAGGCTAAATAAAACACTCCTAAATAATCAGTGGGTCAAAGAAGAAATTGTAAGTGAAATCAGTAAATATATTGAAATGAATGAAAATGAGAACACATCTTATTAAAACTTATGGGATACAGGGAGCAGATGTGGCTCAAGCAGTTGGGTGCCTACCTCCCACATGGGAGGTCCCGGTTTGGTTCCCGGTGCCTTCTAAAGAAGAAGAGCAAAACAGCAAACTGACATGAAGGGCTGGCAAGGCGAGCTGATGCAATGAGATGTCTCAATGAGATGATGCAACAAGATGTGGCAATGAGAAGACATGAGAGAAACAACAAGCAGGGAGTGGATGTGGCTCAAGCAATTGGGTGCCTCCCTCCCATATGGGAGGTCATGGGTTTGGTTCATGGTGCCTCCTAAAAGAAGATGAGCCGACACAGAGAGCACACAATGAATAGACACAGAGAGCAGACAGTGAGTGCAAACAGTAGTGGGGGGGTGTATTAATCAGGGTTCTCTAGGGAAACAGAATCAACAGGAGATATCTGTAAAGAGTATGAGATTTTATAAGAGTCTCTCACATGACCGTGGGGATGCACAAGTCCAGGTTCTGCAGGTAGGCTGCAAACCAGGGGCTCCGATGAAAGTCCAATGAAGGTCCCTGATAAGTTTCTGGGAGACGTTGGCTGTCCAAAGACGAGCTGGGAAATTCTCTCTGAATGCTGAAATCACTTCCCCTTTTAAGGCATTCAACTGATTGAATAAAGTGTCACTCACTGCTGACAGCAATCTCCCTGGTTGATGCAGATGTAATCAGCCATCCATGCAGTAAACTCACCTATGAATGAAGCCCATAAATGTCCTTCTCTTACAATTAGCCCAGTGCTTGCTTGACCAAACAACTAGGCACAATTGCCTGGCCGAGTTGACACGTTAGCTTAACTATCACGGGGGGTGGGGGGCTACATAAATAAATAAATTTCAAACAAACAAACAAACAACTTATGGGATACAGGAAATGCAGTCCTGAGAGGGAAATTTATGCCCTAAATGCCTATATTAAGAAAGAAGAAAGAGCTAAAATCAAAGATCTAACTGAACACCTGGAGAAACTTGGAAAAAAAAAAGCAGCAAACCATACCCAAAACAAGCAGAAGGAAAGAAGTAATAAAGTTTAGAGGAGAAATAAATGAAATTGAGAGCAAAAAACCCCACTAAAACAATAGAGAAAATCAACAAAATCAAAAGTTAGCTCTTTGAGAAGATCAATAAAACTGACAAACCCTTAGTTAGATTAACAAAGAAAAAAGAGAAGATGCAAATAAATACAATCAGAAATGAACAGGAGGAAGTTACAACTGACCTCACAGAAATAAAAAGTATCATAAGAGGATATTATGAGAAACTGTATGCCAACAAACTAGACAACCTAGATGAAATTGACAAATTCCTAGAAATGCACAAATTACTTACATTAACTCTACAAGAAACACAAGAACTTAAACCTATCACATTAAAAAAGATTGAATCAGTCATCAAAAGTCTTTGGACAGGGAAGCAGCTGTGGCTCAATCAGTGGGGCTCCCGTTTACCATATGGGAGGCCCCGGGTTCGGTTCCCGGGGCCTCCTGGTGGGGGCGGGCCCGCCTGCACGGTGTGGTTTGCTGACCCAGCGAGCACGGGCAGCAGGGGGGGGGGGGAATGAATGAGTAAATAAATAAAATCTTAAAAAAAAAAAAAATCTTTGGACAAAGAAAAGCCCAGGACCAGATGGCTTCACAGGTGAATTCTACCAAGCATTTAGAGAAGAATTAACACCAACCTGTTTAAACTCTTCCAAAAATAGAAGCAGAGGGAAAATTACCCAACACATTTTATGAAGCCAACATCACTCTAATACCAAAGTCAGATAAAGAAAAAGCAAGATAAGAAAAGAAAATCACAGACCAATCTCTCTAATGAACATAGGTGCAAAAATTCTCAACAAAATAATTGCAAATAGAATCCAACAACATATCAAAAGAATTATACACCAGACCAAGTAGGATTTACTCCTGGTATGCAAGGGTGGTTCCACATAAGAAAATCAATTAACATAATACACTACATTAAAAAGTTGAATGGAAAAAAACACATGATCATCTTGATCACTGCAGAAAAGGCATTCGACAAAATCCAGCATACTTTCTTGATAAAAACTCTTTGAAAGATAGGAATAGAAGAAAAATTCCTCAATGTGATAAAAGGCATATATGAAAACCCACAGCAACATCAGTACTCAATGGGGAAAGGTTGAACAAGACAAGGCTGCACACTGTCACCACTGTTCTTCAATATTGTGCTAGAATTTCTAGCTACAGTAACTAGACAAGAAAAAAAAAAAATGGCATCCAAATAGGAAAAGAGGAAGTAAAACTATCACTATTCACAGATGACATGATTCTATATTTAGAAAATTCTGAAATGTCTTCCACAAAGCTACTTTCAGCAACTTTGCTAATCAACGAGTTCAGCAAAGTGGCAGGATCCAAGATCAACATGCAAAAATCAATAATGGTTCTGTACTCTAGTATTGAACAATCTGTTGAGGAAATCAGGAAAAAAATTCCATTTACAATAGCAACAAAAGGACTCAAATACCTAGGAATCAATTTAACCAAAGAAGTACAGGACCTATAATCAGAAAACTACAAAATGCTAAAAGAAATTAAAGAAGACCAATGACAAAGACATTCTGTGTTCATGTATTGGAAGACTAATTATCGTGAAGATGTCGATCCTACCCAAACTGATTTATAGATTCAATGCAATACCAATCAAAATTCCAACAGTCTACTTTACAGATATAGAAAAGGTAATCACCAAATTTATTTGGAAGAGAAAGTGCACCCGAATAGCCAAAAACATTCTAAAAGGGAGAACGGATGTAGCTTGGTGGTTGAGCACCTGCCTCCTGCATATGAGGTTGTAGATTCAGTCCCCAGTACTGCCTTTAAAAAACAAACAAACAAACAAACAAACCTAAAAAGGAAGAGCAATGTGGGAGGAATTTCACTGCCTGACCTTGAATCATACTGGAAAGCTACAGTGGTAAAAACAGCATGGTAATGGCATAAAGATAGACACATCAATCAGTGGAATAGAATTGAGAGTCCAGAAATGAACCTTCACCTCTATGGCCAACTGGTTTTTGACAACCAACCAAGTCCATGTTAATAGGACAAAACATTCTCTTCAACAAATGGTGCTGGGGGGGGGACTTCCGGGAAGATGGTGGACTAGTAAGACACGGGAATCTCTTCTCCAGAAAAATAGCTAGAGGACAAGCTGAAACAGCCTCGAAAAAGATCTTCTAGGGTTTAGGACAGCAGGTGAAGGCTGCACACCACCCAGAGGAGAGAGGGACAGAAGAGGGAAATCGCGACTACAGAACTGTGAGTTGCAAGTAGCAGCTTCTGCTGATGCTGGCACCCTCCCCCACACTCTTCAGAATTCTAGGGCCCCTGGGCCTGCGACCACAGACAAAGGGGGCTTCAGGGATCTGCCACTCCCGGAAAGGGGAGAGAGAGAGACACAACCTTAGGCTGACTCAGGTTCTGACCTGAAATTTGGGCTGCAGAGCCCCACGGACCCTTCCACACGGCGGTTTGCCCTGGGAGCCTAGAAAGGACTGGAGAAATCCGACCCTCGCAACCTCCCTCTCTTCTAGCCTGGATTAATTATTGAGGACATTATGGGAGAGGGGTGAGAGAACCTGGGGCTGACCCTGCTTTGGAATCCCAGGTTTGGTCTGCCATGTCCCGAGAGCCCTTCCAGTCTGGGTGGGGCTGCGCCATTGTTTGCCTTGGAGACTACAAGGGGCAAAAGATATACAAACCTCCCAATCTCCTCCTCTACTAACAGGGACTGATTGTTGAGGATTCAGAAGGGAGTGGAAATATTTCCTATCTGGGAAAAGGGGGGTGCTATGAGAGAAGTCTGGAGCACTGTCTCAGAAAGTTTGAAACACAGGGCTCCTAGCCCCCAGACAGGAAGCTCTATCACACTGATCTGGTCTGTGTCACAACAAATACGCTCCAAAAAGGCATTGAATTGAGAGCTGCCAACAAGCGCCATCTCCTGGCAGACCAAGGAAGTGCACATAAGAAAATTAATAAGTAAGAGAGGTTTTTCCTGGCCTCTATAGCCTCCCTGCCCAAGGCCCTAGGAAACGACTCTACAACCAATTACTGGGTCCAGTGCCCAGTTTTGAGCAACCAGCAGAACAATCCTAACAACCAAGGTTGAGCCAAAAATCAAAGAGCGGTGGTGACTCACAGCCTCCTGCCACTAAAACCCCATAAAAGAGAAAGAGATAGAGCATCTAAATAAAATACAAAGTAACCAGATGCCTAAGCACCAGCAAAAAATTACGGGCCATACTAAGAAAATAGAAGACATGGCCCAAGAAAAGGAATACAGCAAAGGCCCAGAAGAGACGCAGAATTTGAGAGAACTAATCAGTGAGATGAGCACATATTTCCAAAATCAAATTAATGAGATGAAAGAGAATATAGTTAAAGCGATCAGTGACATCAAGAAGTCATTGCGCGAACGTAAAGAAGAATTTGAAATCATGAACAGAAAAGTAACAGAGTTCATGGGAATGAAAGACACAATAGGTGAAGTAAAAAATACATTTACTGGGAAGCGGCTGTGGCTCAATCAGTAGGGCTCCCGTTTGCCATATGGGGGGCCCTGGGTTCGGTTCCCGGGGCCTCCTGGTGAGGGCGGGCCCGCCTGCACGGTGTGGTTGGCTGACCCGGCGGGCACGAGCAGCAGGGGGGGGATAAATGAATAAATAAATTAAATCTTTTTTTTTTTTAAGGATTTATTTATTTATTTACTTACTTACTTACTTACTTTTATCCATTTTCATCCCCCACCCCTGTTTTTGCTGTTTCTGTGTCCATTCGCTGGGCAACTCTCTGTGTCCATTTCCTGCCCTCTCTTCTTATCCTTCTTCTCCTGTCTTCACTGGAATTCAATCCTCGGAAACTCTGATGTGGAAGAGAGGTGTCTTACTGCCTGCACCACCTTAGTTCCTGTTTTGTCAGCGCATCTTATCTTGGCTCTCCTTTGTGTCACTCTCCTGTTACGTCATCATCTTGCTGCATGGCTCACGGGGCCTGACAGCTTACCCCACTCGCAGGGCCTGATGGCACACCTGTGCACGGGGTCTGGGGGGCTCACCCATTTGCAGGGCCTGACAGCGTACCCACGCATGGGGCCTGGTAGCCCATGCACCTTCTATATTTTTCTTTTTTTTCTTTTTACTGGGAAGTCCCAGGGATCAAACCCAGGTCCCTCCATATGGGAGTCGGACACCCAACCATTTCAGCCACATCCGTCCCCCTGCTATATCTCTTAAGGCTAACCAAAGATACCTAGAGTTGCAGTCATTTCCCATACAGGATGGTCATATAATAAATCAGGCTTAGTTTATCACCAGCATTCTAAAAACCAGACCTAGGGAGAAAAACTAGGTCTGGGGACACATGCATGGTTTCTAATATAGCGAAAGTTTAGCCTACCCTGATTATCACAAAATCAGGACAGCGAGAATATTCGCAAAATTAAATCTTTAAAAAAAAAAAAAAATACATTTACTGTCTTTTTTTTTTTTTTTTACCAGGAGGTACTGGGGATTGAACTCCAGTCTCTCCATATGGTAGATGGACGCCGAACCTCTTGAGCCACATCCGTTTCCCCAAAAATACATTTGAGGCATACAACACTAGACTTGAAATGGTATAAGAAAGAATAAGTGATACTGAAGACAGAGCAGCTAAAATTGAGGAGAGAAAAAAACAGAGAGAGAAAAGAATGGAAAAAATTGAGCAGGGGCTCAGAGAGTTGAATGACAACACAAAACACAAGAACATACGTGTCATGGGAGTTCCAGAAGGGGAAGAGAAAGGAAAAGGGGCAGAAAGAGTATTTGAGGAAATAATAGCTGAAAATTTCCCAACTCTCACGAAAGAAATGAACTTACATGTCCAAGAAGCACACCGTTCCCCAATAAGAATAAATCCAAATAGACCTATGCCAAGACACATATTATTCAGAATGTCAAATGTAAAAGATTAAAGAGAAAATTCTCAGAGCAGCAAGAGAGAAGCAAACGATCACGTAAAAAGGACGTCCAGTAAGACTTTGTGCAGATTTCTCTTCAGAAACCATGGAGGCGAGAAGACAGTGGTATGATACAATTAGGAAACTGAAAGAGAAAAACTGCCAGCTGAGAATTCTTTATCCAGCAAAACTGTCCTTCAAATATGAAGGTGAATATAAAGTATTCACAAACAGAAACTAAGAGAGTTTGCAGAAAAGAATCCACCTTTGCAGGAAATATTAAAGGAAGCCTTAGAACCTGAAAGAAAAAGACAGGAGAGAGAGGCTTGGAGGAGAGTATAGAAGAAAGAAAAGCAGAAAGGATAACCAAAAGAGTAAAAAGAAAGACAAAAATAAGATGACATATGAAAACCAAAGAATAAAATGGAGGAAATAGTGCATTTTCAATAATATCATTGAATGTGAATGGATTAAATTCCCCAATCAAAAGATACAGGCTGACAGAATGGATAAAAAAACATGAGCCATCCATATGCTGCTTACAAGAAACTCACCTCAGACACAAGAATACAAGCCGGCTGAAAGTAAAAGGTTGGAAAAAGATACTCCATGCGAATAGTAAACAGAAAAGAGCCGGGGTAGCTATACTAATATCAGACAAAACAGACTTCAAATGCAAAAAAGTGATGAAAGATGCGGAAGGCCATTAAATATTAATAAAAGGGACGATCCTCCAGGAAGATATAACAGGCATAAATATCTACGCACCTAACCAGGGTGCCCCAAAATATATGAGACAAACTCTGGCAAAACTGAAGGGAGAAAGAGACATTTCTACAATCATCGTCGGGGACTTCAACACCCCTCTCACATCATTAGATAGAACAACTAGACAGAAGATCAACAAGGAAACAGAGAACTTGAACAATATGATAAACAAGTTAAACCTAACAGACATATACAGAACACTGCATCCAAACTCAGCGGGTTATACATTCTTCTCAAGTGCCCATGGATCTTTCTCCAGGATAGACCACATGTTAGGTCACAATACAGCTCTCAATAAATATAAAAAGATTGAAATTATACAAAGCACCTTCTCAGATCATAATGGAATGAAACTAGAAATCCATAACAGACCGGAAAAAAGTAAATTTGCAAATGTGTGGAGACTGAACAACACACTCCTAAATATTCGGTGGGTCAAAGAAGAAATTGCAAGTGAAATCAGTAAATATATTGAGACAAATGAAAATGAGAACACAACGTATCAAAACTTATGGGATACAGCGAAGGCAGTCTTGAGAGGGAAATTTATAGCCCTAAATGCCTATATTAAAGAACAAGAAAGAGCTAAACTCAAAGATTTAACTGAACAACTTGAGAAACTAGAAAAGGAACAGCAAACCAATCCCAAAGCAAAAAGAAGGAAAGAAATAATAAAGATTAGAGCAGAACTAAATGAAAATGAGAACAGAAAAACAATAGAGAAAATCAACAAAACCAAAAGCTGGTTCTTTGAGAAGATCAATAAAATTGACAAACCCCTCGCTAGACTAACAAAGAAAAAAAGAGAGAAGATGCAAATAAATATCAGAAATGAAAGGGGGGAAATTACAAATGACCTCACAGAAATAAAAAGAATCATAAGAGGATATTATGAGAAACAATATGCCAACAAACTAGACAACTTGGATGAAATGGACAAATTTCTAGAAACTCATAACCAACCTACACTGACACAACAAGAAATACAAAAACTTAACAAACCAATCACAATTTAGGAGATTGAATCCGTCATCAAAAATCTCCCAGCAAAGAAAAGTCCAGGACCAGATGGTTTCACAGGTGAATTCTACCAAGCATTTCTAAAAGAATTAACACCAATCCTGTTTAAACTCTTCCAAAAAATTGAAGAGGAGGGAAAATTACCCAACACATTTTATGAAGCCAACATCACCCTAATACCAAAGCCAGATAAAGATTCCACAAGAAAAGAAAATTACAGACCAATCTCTCTAATGAACATAGATGCAAAAATTCTCAACAAAATACTTGCAAATCGAATCCAACAGCATATCAAAAGACTTATTCATCACGACCAAGTGGGATTTATTCCTGGTTTGCAAAGCTGGTTCAACATAAGAAAATCAATCGATGTAATACACCACATTAACAAATTGAAGGGAAAAAAACACATGATCATCTCAATAGATGCAGAAAAGGCATTCGACAAAATCCAACATCCTTTTTTGACAAAAATACTTCAAAAGATAGGAATAAAAGGAAAATTCCTCAATATGATAAAAGGCATATATGAAAAACCCACAGCCAACATCATACTCAATGGGGAAAGGTTGAAAGCTTTCCCCCTAAGATCAGGAACAAGACAAGGATGCCCACAGTCACCATTGTTATTCAACATTGTACTAGAAGTTCTAGCTATGGCAATTAGACAAGATAAAAAAAGTAAAGGCGTCCAAATAGGAAAAGAGGAAGTAAAACTCTCACTGTTTGCAGATGACATGATCCTGTATTTAGAAAATCCTGAAGTATCCACGACAAAGCTACTTGAACTAATAAATGAGTTCAGCAAAGTGGCAGGATACAAGATCAACACGCAAAAATCAGTAATGTTTTTGTACACTAGTACTGAACAATCTGAGGAGGAAATCAGGAGGAAAATTCCATTTTCAATAGCAACAAAAAGACTCAAATACCTAGGAGTTAATTTAATCAAGGAAGTACAGGACCTATATGCAGAAAACTACAAAACAATGCTAAAAGAAATTTAAAAAGACCTAAACAAATGGAAAGACATTCCGTGTTCATGGATTGAAGAATAAATATCGTGAAGATGTCAATCTTGCCCAAACTGATTTATAGATTCAATGCAATACCAATCAAAATCCCAACAGCTTACTTTACAGAATTAGAGAAGGCAATTACCAAATTCATCTGGAAGGGTAAGTGCACCCGAATAGCCAAAAGTATTCTAAAAAAGAAGAGCAATGTGGGAGGAATTTCACTGCCTGACCTTGAAACATATTACAAAGCTACAGTGGTCAAAACAGCATGGTACTGGCATAAAGACAGACATATCGATCAGTGGAATAGAATTGGGAATCCAGAAATAAACCCTAACCTATACAGTCCACTGGTTTTTGACAAACCTACCAAGCCCACGCTGATGGGAAAAAACAGTCTCTTCAACAAATGGTGTTGGGAGAACTGGATATCTATAACCAAAAGAATGAAAGAGGACCCCTATCTCACCCCCTATACAAGAATCAACTCAAAATGGATCAAAGATCTAAATATAAAAGTCAGGACCATAAAACTACTGGAAGAAAATGTAGGGAAACATCTTCAAGACCTTGTAGTAGATGGTGGTTTCTTGGACCTTATACCCAAAGCACATGCAGCAAAAGAAAAAATAGATAAATGGAACCTCCTCAAAATTAAACACTTTTGCACCTCACAGGAATTTGTCAGAAGGGTGAAAAGGCAGCCAACTCAATGGGAAAAAATATTTGGAACTCACATATCTGATAAGGGTTTAATATCCAGGATATATAAAGAGATGTTACAACTCAACAATAAAAAGACAAATGACCCAATTAAAAAATGGGCCAAAGACTTGAATAGACATTTCTCCGAAGAAGAAATCAAATGTCAAGAAAACACATGGGGTCGGATGTGGCTCAACTGGTTGGGCATCCGTCTTCCATATGGAGGGACCCGGGTTCAATCCCCGCGACCTCCCAGTAAAAATAAATAAATAAATTAATTAAATTAAATTAAATTAAAAAAAAAAAAAAAAACACATGAAGAAATGCTCAACATCACTCATGATTAGGGAAATGCAAATCAAAACTACAATGAGATATCATTTCACACCTATCAGAATGGCCACTATTAAAAATACAGAGAACTACAAGTGTTGGAGAGGATGTGGAGAGATAGGAACACTTCTTCACCATTGGTGGGAATGCAGGATGGTACAACCACTATGGAGGACTGTTTGGCAGTTCCTAAAGAAGTTGAATATAGACTTGCCATGTGACCCTGCAATACCACTACTGGGTATATACCAGAAGAACTGAGAGCAGTGACACCAACAGACACCTGCACACCGATGTTCATAGCCACATTATTCATCATTGCCAAAAGTTGGAAACAACCCAGGTGTACACCAACAGATGAGTGGATAAACAAACTGTGGTCTATTCACACGATGGAATATTATGCAGCTGTAAGAAGAAATGAAGTCATAAAGTATATGGCAACATGGATGAACCTGGAGGACATTATGTTGAGTGAAGCAAGCCAGACACAAAAGGACAAATACTGTATGAATGCATTACTATGAACCAAATATATTGTGTAATATAGTTTGATTCACACACACACACACACAAAAAAAAAACAACGAAAAAACAAAACAACAAAAAAATTTACATGTATCCATTACATTTAATTGAGAAATGTATATATTTATTCATCTGTGTTTACTTTTTAGTTTTTAAGTGCTTATGTTTTCAATTATTAAATGTACAAAATAGTTAAAAAACACACACACACAAAAGAAAAATTTTGAATATAGAATGTAAGCTTTATATCAATGTCAAATTTCTTGAATTTGATAACTGCCCTTAAGGTGATTACATAATGCATATCTTTGTTCATAGGAAATGTACATGGAAGTACTATGTGTTCAAGGATTATAATGTATGCAATCTGCTCTAAGATATTCAGAAAAAGATGATCAATTGATAGATCAATAAAAAGATAGATATGGCAAAGTTGGCAAAAAAAAAAAAAAAAAATGGTGCTGGGAGAACTGGATATCCATAACCAAAAGAATGAAAGAGGACCCCTATCTCACTACCTATACAAGAATTGACTCAAAATGGATCAAAAACCTAAATATAAAAGCCAGGACCATAAAACGAGTGGAAGAAAATGTAGGGAAACATCTTTAAGATCTTGTGGTAGGTGGTGATTTCTTGGACCTTACACCCAAAACACAAGCAAAAAAAAATAGATAAATGGGACCCAAAGAAAAAAATAGATAAATGGGACCTCCTCAAAGTTAAACACTTTTCCACCTCACAAGACTTTGTCAAAAGGATGAAAAGGCAGCTAATTCAATGGGAGAAAATATTTGAAAATCACATATCTGATAAGTTTTTTTTTTTTTTTTTTTAAGATTTTATTTATTTAGCCCCCCTTGATGCTTGTGCTCGCTGTGTCCATTTGCTGTGCATTTTTCTGTGTCTGCTTGTCTCCCTTTGTTGGGTCGTCCTGCTGGGTCAGCTCACCACGCCGCACAGACTTGGCTTGCCATCACCAGGAGGCCCACGGGAATCAAACCCGGGGCCTCCTATATGGTAAGCGGGAGCCCTGTCGATTGAACCACATCTGCTTCCCTCTGATAAGGTTTTTTTTTTTTTTTTTTAAAGATTTTTTAAAATTTATTTATTCATTTATCCCCCCCTTGCTGCTTGTGCTCGCTGGGTCAGCTAACCACGCCGTGCGGGCGGGCTTGCCTTCACCAGGGAGCCCTACTGATTGAGCCACAGCCGCTTCCCTCTGATAAGGTTTTAATATCCATAAAGAGAAGCTACAACTCAACAATAAGAAGATAAATGACCTGATTAAAAAATGTGCAGGGGAGTGGATATAGCTCTATAGTTGAGTGCCTACTTCCCATGTAAGAGGCCCTTGGTTCAATACCCGGTACCTCCTAAAAAAAAAAAAACGGGTGGGGGGGCGGACCACACAAATAGACATTAATCTAAAGAAGAAATACAAATGGTGAAAAAACACATAAAAAAATGTTCACATCACTAGTGATTAGGGAAATGCAAATCAAAGCTACAATGCAATATCATTTTACACCTATTAGAATGGCCAGGATTAAAAAAAAAAAACAGAAAATGACAAGTGTTGGAGAGGATGTGGAGAGACAGGAACACTTATTCACTGTTGGTGGGAATGCAGAATGGTACAGCCACTGTGGAGGACTGTTTGGCAGTTCCTAAAGAAGTTGAATATAGATTTGCCATGTGACCTGGCAATACCACTACTGGGTAATACCCAGAAGAACTGAGAGGAGGTACAAGAACAGACATCTGCACACTGATGGCCATAGCGGCATTATTCACAATTGCCAAAAGATGGAAACAACCCAGATGTCCATCGATCAATGAATGGATAAACAAACTGTGGTACAGACACACGATGGAATATTATTCAGCTATAAGAAGAAATGAAGCCATGAAACATGACAACGTGGATGAACCTGGAGGACATTATGCTGAATGAAGCAAGCAGACACAAAAGGACAAATACTGTATGATTGCACTATTATGAACTAAGTATATTGTGTAAATTCATGGAGTTAATAATTAGAATATGGAATGAATATGGAATATAGAAAATAGAATGAGGTTAGAGAATGAAAAGCTGAGGGATAACTTGTACAGAATTGGTAAAAAGGTTGTTACTCTTTCGAAATGAATAGAAAAGGTGAAAGCACAACATAGTATTTATAACTAGCAGTGCTATTCTATGGATATGACAGTGGTTGAAAGGGAGAGTCTAAGGTCATAGCTAGAAAGAAATCTAAAAAATGTAACATGGAACTATATAGCATAATAAAACCTCATGTGAAGTATGAATATGGGTAATATTGCATATATAAGACTGTTTTTCTTTGAAACTGATCAAATGTAATGTATGTTAATGTTACAAGATGTTAATATCAGGCAAAACAAACCAAAACAAAACAAAACATTTTGCTAAGTGAAAGAAAACAGACACAAAGTTCTACATATTACGTGATTCTTATTTATATAAAATGTAAGTATAAATCAATTTATAAAGATGGAATTAGATTAATTAGATTAGTGGTTATGTAGGGCTGGGGAAGGATAGAGGGATTGAGAGGTGACTGCTAAGGGGTGAAGAGGCTTTTTTTTTTTTTTTGGAGTAATGAAGTTGTTCTAAAATTTTTGTGATGATGAATGCACAACACTGTGTTTATACTCAAAGCCATTGATTGTACACTTTGGATAGATTGTATGGTATGTGACTATATCTCAATAAAACTGCTTTTTTAAAAAAAAGTAAACTGAACCTGTTTTTTTCAAATCATGTTCACTAACTTATTAAGTTGAATAATTCTTTCAAAATTTTTAAATATTTCATTTAATATAATTTCTGATATGTTGGGACTTATTCCTGCTATCTTTTTTGTTTTTAATTTAACATGCATTGCACTACTTGTTTTTCTTTCTTTTCATTTGTTGGATTGTTTAGATTTCTTTCTATTTTCCTCTATTAGTTTGGGGTTAGACATCCTATTTTTATTCCCCCTAGAAGATATTTATAATATACATATTCAAATTTGCATTTTCTAAAGATGTCTTGAATTAATCAGTATTTATGTTTTTTTCCTAAAAAGCAAGGACTTAGCATTCCTCCACTTACTGCCTGCCACCCCAACCTTTCAAGTAGACCATTTGGGACTTTTAGTTCTAGGTAATTTTTTTTAAGTATACATCAATATTGATTTAAATTTTATCAGTAGATTTTATTAACTTTTTTGCTCACCATTGCTACTTGCATCCCCTCTCTTTCTCTCTCTCTTTCTCTTTTCCTCTCTCTCTCTCAGTTTTGTTTTGTTTTGTGAGTAGTACATATTTTTAGTAAAATATGTTAGTACATATTAAAATAGGTAATATGTACATATTTTAGTAAAATATGTTAGTACATATTTTAAATACAAAAAATATATTTATTTTGTCTTAACACTTTCATACAAATTTACCTGGGTGAAGTATTTTAAATAAAAAATAATTTTCTTTCAGAATTTTGAAGACATACTCTATTGTTTTCCAACACATTATGCACCCTGAGAAATCTGATGAAATATGATTCTGTTTCTTTGTAAGTAAGCTGGGTTTTGTTGTTGTTTTCTCCCTGATAGCATTTGGATTTTTCTCTTTATCCTTGGTGGTCTGAAATTCCATCATGCTCTTAGAAAGTTTTTTTGCCATTATACTTTATTCTCCATTCTCACCTTCTGGAATTCCTATTAGACAGATGCTAGAGTTTCTGGATTTATCTTCTAAATCTCCTTTTTCTCATATTATCCAATTCTTTACCTTTTTGTGCTATGCTGTGTTTTTTTGCCCACTCATTTGACTTTCATTGTGCCCCTTCTACTTTTCGACTCATTTATTGAGCGTTCAGTTTCAATTATTTTATTTTTAATTTCCAGGATCTTTAATTGGTTCTTTTTCACACCGGTCTCTTGTTTTATGAATGCAATATCCTCTCCCAAGACAGTATTTAATAACTATTTTAAAGTATTATTTTGCCCTATTAATTGCCCTTTTTTAGTGTGTACATTTTTCTTTTGAATTTCATGCTGTAGTGGACATTGGAGTTTTGAATCCTTTTTCTATATTAGGAAGAAATCCACATGTTCCAGGTGCCACTTTAGCACTGTAAATGACAGAAATCCAATTCACAGCTCTCTTGCAGAAAGGGTGAAGAAGGCATGTTACCTAGTCTCCACCAATCAGATACACTCAAACAAGATTTTGATTTGCAAAGGAGCAACATCAGGAAATAGGGGATTCCTGTTCTGCCAGTGTGGGTGGGAACTCAAGACATCTAGCCTTTGAGGGTGGCAGGGGTTGAAAATACAGATACAGGATGCCTGATACAGAATGACTTGGCTGCTGACAATAGTAGCCTTTATAATGAAGGTAAGTTCTTGGCATTTAGTGTTCATTGGCAGTGTCTGCGGCGGCAGCAGCAGTATTTTTCTCATCAAGCCAGTTCTGCGGCATGGTTTTGGGCATTGTTCTACCCCTTGCCACAGTCCAATGAGCTACCTAATATCCTCTAATGAATTCCTTTTTAGCTTAAATGTGACAAATGCAAGTGCTTATGTTGCACGGTGCTGGCTTTCTTTTGGTGATTCCTGGATATTTGGTGATGTGTAATTGACCCTCTCTTCATGGACATACTGATTCTGTTTTGTCTCTGGGGATCACAGATGAGGCACTACTCTCCAGCAATACCCAGTTCTTCATTTCGGAGTACGTGGAAGGACTGTATTCCCCCCACCCCGCTGCAAGTTGTGGGGGGGCAAGCGACTTCCTTTGGCCAATGAAATGTGAGTAGAAGTGAGGTGTGTCACTTCTAAGTGGAAACACTGCAATGCCAGCCTGTGATTCCCTGTTCTCTCTCTTCCCTTGCTTTGGTGGTCACGGAAGCACATGTGGACACAGAGGTGCAGCAAGGCTGTGGCCAGCTCAATCACTGAATCATCACAAGGAGGCTGGTTGTCCCGGACAGCTCCCCAGGTCACAGTGGACTTTGTCCCCCTCCAAACTGTCTTCTTGTGCATGAATTTCAGGCTGTGGGTTTTTTTTTTGATACCCCAGATTTTGTCCTTTTTCCTATTACTTTAAATCTGTTTCTAAATTATACAGAAATGTTAGTAAATTCTTATTGTAAAACAATCAAATGATAGAGAAAAAATTAAAGTCTCTCATGCCGTCCCTTAGACATTCCAACTTAGTTCCTCTGAAGTACCCACTGTTACCTGTTTAGGATTTTTCTTTTCAGATCTTTGCCTATGGCTACTTTAATACATTTATATTTTCAGATTAAAATATGTGCTTTGTGGATTTTTCCCTTTATATAAATGGTATCAAACTGAACCTACTGTTTTACAATTTGCTTTTTTTTTTTAGTTTAGTTTTTTTTTTTTTTTTTTTTTTTTTCTATTTTGGTAGCTTGTTTTTATTTTCTGCAGTAACAGACAATTAAATACCGAACAAAAAAAGTGGGCCTGAGTGCCCAAGGGCCAGTATAGGCAAAAACTTAAGCCCCAATAACAAAGGGGTCTCTGCTCCAGAAGTCAATGCCCTGGGGAAGGATGCATTGCCTAGGACAGGGGTTCTTAACGAGGGATCTGTGAGCTTGAAGTGAAATTCAAAAAAACATTATTCTTGTGGGGAGGTGTTGGTGTAGGTGTGATATGTTTATTAAATAATACACAGTATAGTGTGGACTTAGTAAGGGGTCTGTGGTTTTCACCTAACTGGCAAAGGGGTCCGTGGAACAAAAAAAGTTAAGAATCCCTGGCCTAGGAGGACACACGAAGTCAGGCATCTGCCCCTTTCCCCTCCTGAGGCTTAGTGAAAACGGGGGCTCAAAGAGCTGCACAGTATGTGCCAACAGGAAAAGCTGGATGGTACAGGCCACGGTGGAAATTTGGCATTGGCCAGGGTCTGCGATAGTCAATGGAACAGCCAGGATATTGCCAGCCACCGTGAGCTCCTTCTGAACAGATCCTCAGGGCTGGTCATTTTGGAACCAGGGAACTAGGGGCCTATCGCTGCCTCCATGGAGGATGGTTAAGGCACTGCCAGGGAGAACAGGAGCGGCCAGCTTCCTGGCCTTCTGGCAGCAGTGTCTCCTGTGCTGCTGGGATCTCTGGGTGCGCCATGGCCCTCGTGGCCAGCTGGGCCGCCTGCGCTCCCAGGGCCACCAGGAGCACCCTTGTCGCCCTGGCCATTAGCATGGCCTCCTGTACCGTCTATACCTGTGGCCTCCATGGCTGGGGTTCCTCCACCTTGGCTTCCCCCAATGCCCACGGAGACCAGGTGGAACCCGTGCAGCAGTTGATGGCGGACTTATATTTCTTACCCTATGTTTTGGATATTTTCCATGTCAGTGTATATAGATTTACTTTTTTTTTTTTTTTTAACTACATAGCATCTGTATTTATTACTATATTTATAATCATTCCCCTACTGAGGGATATTTAGGTTGTCCCCATTTTTTCTTTTATAAACAATGTAACAATGAACATTTTTATAACTACCTCACTGTAAATATGTATTTCTAGGGGATATTTATTTATTATATATATTTTTAAATAATTTTATTTATTTTTAATTTTTATTCCCCCTGATATGGCTCCCTCACCTGTCTGCTTGTCTTCCTTAGTAGGCAATGGAAACCGAATCCAGGACCTCCCATGTGAGAGGTGAGTGTCCAACTGCTTGATCCACTTCTTTTTTTTTTTAATATCTTTTTTTTATAAGGTTTTATTTATTTATTTCTCCCCTCCTCCCCTCGTTGTTTTGCGTTCACTGTCTGCTCTCTGTGTGTTCTTCTGTGTCTGCTTGTCTTCTCTTTAGGTGGCACAGGGAACCTTCTAGAGTGGGAGAGAGATGCTCAATCTCTTGTGCCACCTCAGCTCCTTGGTCTGCTGCATCTCTAATTGTTTCTCCTCTGTGTTTCTTTTTGTTGCATCATTTTGCTGTGCCAGCTCTCTGCACAGGCCAGCACTCTGCGTGGGCCAGCTCTCCACCCAGGCCAGCTTGCCACGTGGGCCAGCTTCACCAGGAGGCCCTGGGAATTGAATCCTGGACCTCCTATATGGCAGATGGGAGCCCAGTCACTTGAGCCACATCCATTTCCTGCTTGAGCTACTTCTGCTCATGGCTTGCTGTGGCTTGTCTCCTTTAGGAGGCACCAGGAACCAAACCTGGGACCTCCCATGTGGGAGGCAGTTGCCCAACTGCTTGAGCCACATCTGCTCCCCTATTACACATTTTTATTACATTAACAATGGAATTACTGGTTAGAAGAAAAAGCACATTTTATTTATTTTTCAGCCCACATACCCTTGGCACAAAATCCAAAAGATACACAATCTATCATATTGGAAAGCAAGCCTCCTTTCTACTCCTGTCTCCAAGCTACCAGTTCTTCCCTCCAGAAGCAATCACTATCATAAGCTTATTCCTTCCACAGATATTCTAGGAATGGACAGTTTAGACTCTACTATATATTGCTAAATGCCCTTCAAAATGACAATTTCTACTTACTGTGGTAGATTGCAAATGGCCACAAATTCTATGCAGTAACTTCCATCCAGGGATGAAGTCTATTTCCCCATCCCTTGCATCTGAGTTGGCCTTGTAACTTACTTTGACCAACAGAATGTGACGAAAGTGGTCTTGGGAGTTATGAGTCTATACCTTAAGATATATTGAAGCTTAAAAAAAAAAAAAAAGAAAACAAGAGATATTGTAGCTTATGTTCTCAATAAACGCAGGCTATCCTAGTAGAGAATGAGAAACAGTATGGAGAAGAACAAACACTCCCAGCTAAGGTCCCCTAGATTTGGGGTGGACAATTATTTTTTTTTGGAAAGTGACAAACAGTAAATATTTTCAGTTTGTCGGCTATATTGCCTCTGTGGAAATTATCAGACTTTGCTGTTGTATTGTGAAAGTAGCCATAGGCAATGTGTAAACAAATTGATATGGAGAGATTCGGCCCATGGGGTGTAGTTTGCTGACTCTTACTCTAGACTAACCAGTCTGCCAATTGCCAGACATATGAGTGAGGCCATTGGAAACAATCTAAGCCCTAGCAGAGCCTCCAACAGACTACAGAGATCAGCTAAAGCCCAGATTAGAATAACAGTCCATCTGAGCCATTGAATTGTAGGTAATAATGTCTGTTGTTTTAAGCTGCCAAGTTTTAGGGTGGTTTGTTACACAGCACAAACTAACCAACACACTCACCTTTGCCATCACTGGAATTATCATTTTGTTAACTTGGTATATTAAAAACAGTATATAGGGAAGCGGATGTGGCTCTAGCAGTTGGGCGCCCACCTACCACATGGGAGGTCCCGGGTTTGGTTCCTGGTGCTTCCTAAAGAAGACGAGGAAGATAGTGAGCTGACGCAATGAAGAGACACAGCAAGGAAACACAATGAGAGACACAACAAGCAGGGAGTGGAGGTGGCTCAAGCAATTAGGTGCCTCCCTCACACATGGGATGGTCCTGGGTTCCTAAAAAAGAAGACACACACAGAGCAGACAGTGAGCACAAATGATGGGGGGGGGGATAGAAATAAATAAATAGTATAAATCTTTTTAAAAAATGGTAAACAATAATCAAGGTGTTAATAATAGGGTGGTATATGGGAATCCTGTATTTTATGCATGATTATTCTGTAAAGCCACAACTTCTCTAATTAAAAAAAAAAGTGTATCAGAGTTATTCTAACATGACTTTCCATGATTACTAATGAGTTCAAGCATTTTTTCTTATATTCATTGGTCAATTATATATGCTCTTTTGTTCATATACTTTGCTCATTTTAATGTTGGATTATTTTCTTATTGATTTGTCATTGTTTAAGAATATATCCTGGATATTAACCCTTTGCTATATATGTTGCAAATATTTTCTCCCTCCTTGTTGACTATTATTTACAGTGCCTTTTATTATGTTAACATTTTGAAACTCTGTATAATCAAATTTAGCAATCTCTTCAAGGTTTTAAGTTTTGCATCTTTAAAAGAACTTTTCAATTCTAAGTTCATAAAAACAGTCTCCTAAAGTTCTTCTAAAAATTTATAGTTTGCTTTATTTGTTTTTATAGTTGTTTTGTTTGCTAATTCACAAGTTATTTATTTTATATGTTATAATTTGAGTTTTTTTCCAAGTGGACAAACACTATTTTTGGTGATTTTTGCATTTAAATTTCCAGATACATTTTATAATCATCTTAAGTTCCTCTTGACATTTTAGTCATTATTCTTATTTGCTTCCTATTTTTTCAGAATATCCTCAAATTTCCTGGTCTGCTAATGCACTATTTCTTGGTTTTCAGCCTTATTTGAAATTTAGTATTTTATTTTTTAAAATAATATTTTGGGAGTGGATGTGGCTCAAGTGGTTGAGCATTTGCTTCCCACATGGGAGGTCCTGGGTTCAGTTTCTGGTGCCTCCTTAAAAACAAAACAATAAAAATATACAACAAGTAAACAAACGAAGAAAACAACGCAGGGGAGCCGATGTGGCTCAGGGGTTGGGCACCAGCTTCCCACATACGAGGTCCTGGTACCTCAAAAAAAAAAAAAAAAAAAAAAAAATATATATATATATATATATATATATATAAAATCTTCTGCTTCATGGGACTTGGGACAGGAGGGAGAGTAGACACATGTATCCAATCCTTCCATCAGCTATTAATTTTTGAAATTTTCAAGTTTTTTGAAAGAATTCAGCATTATTTATAATAATGGAAAATGATGTCCTAAGTATAAAGAGTTACTTGAATGGCTTTCTCAGTTATATAAATACAGACTGATAAACAGTCATTATTTTGGGACTTAATTAAAGTGATCATTAGATCTCTGGTATGTTAACTTGGTCCCTAAGAAGGAGATGGATTAATTTACACAAGGAGAACAGGGTTTTGGGGCTAAAAAGAATTGATACCCAAACCATTGCTCTCTGAGATGTGAAGTTAGAGAGATGTGTGGATATTGACTGTCTGGCCCTGGCCAAAACACAGTGGCAGAGAAAACAACAATGTCCTTGAAATAATTAACTTCAGTAAAGTGGGAGTTCAGGCTGATACCCCAAGGGTTGATTTCAGTCCAGTAGGTGGCCAACGCTGAAAGTAGTCCTGGCACCAGCTATGTCACAGTTCAGAATAAAGCAGTATTAAGTGTTGAATATGCAGAATCAATCTCCTACTACAACCCTGAGTGGCAGCAAGAAGCAAAGCATGTAATTGACTAATTGGACATTATACTGTTCTTGTTGGGGTGTAGAAGTTGGACAGATCTCTCTGATCAGATTAAATCCTTATGGGATTTGAGGGCAAGTCAGGGAGAGAAGCCCAAAGAAGGAGATGAATATCTTGATAATCTTATTTTGCAGAGGCTCCAGAAAATTTCCATTTTATGTTAAAAAAAATTAAAGAGCTATATTTATCATTGTACCACAAGTTTTGGAAGCAGGTCCTACCAGTTACATTAGAAACCAACTCATGCCCATCCATAGGGGAACTACTTAAAAAAAAAAAAGTGGCACATCCATACAATGGAATACCATGCATCCATCACAAAGGATGATATAAAACAATATTTGAGGAGCAGGTATAGCTCTGTAGTTGAGTACGAGGTCCTGGGTTCAATCCATGGTACTTCCTAAAAAAAAAAAAAAAAAAGCAGTTGAAGCAGGAAAAGCTCCAAGACATATATTTGAGTAAACATATGTATAATATATACTATTTCTATATTATATAGTTATATACCCTTATGAGCATATATTCATGGAGGTCTAGAAGTAAGGTTATCAAAATTTGATGGTAGCAGAGCTAGTGTAGTTCAGTGGTTGAGTGCCTGCTTTGCATGTACGAGGTCCTGGGTTCAATTCCCAGTACCTCCTTAAAAAAAAAGGAAAGTAATCAAACTTTAAGTAAAAATAATAAGAATATTAAGAACTTAATATGTGCCAGACACTATGCTAAGTGCTTTACATGCATTATCTGATTTAATTATCACAAAAATCCTATGAAATCATTATACTCTTTTGCAGTATTGAATAAACCGAGGCTTGAAGAGCTTAACCAATTGCCAGTAATCACAGAGTTTGTACTAGTGGTGGGGCTAGAATTAAAGCACAACTTGCCTTAGAGTTAGGGTAGCTCTGCTTGACCCACAGGGGAGCTGGATCTCTATTTGGAGATTTCAGAGAAACTCACTAGCACCTTAAATTAAATACACCCCACCTTCAACCCCACCACTCATATCTCCAGGGCCATTTTCTTTTTCACCTTTCCAGAAATAGGCAGTAAATAATGGTAAAAATAACTAGTACCAAAGTCACCACCATCTAAAGACAGAAAATTTTCTGTGGTATCCTGTTAAACTGGTGGCCTCAACGAACCTTGCCTTCTGGTATGACATCCTGGCATATCCCCTCCCCTTGAATCCAGGCTGGTCCTTGAGATTTGCTTTAGTCAACAGAACAAGGTAGAAGTGATACCGTGGCAGTTCTGGGTCTAAGTCTTAAGAAGGTCTGCTTGCCATTTTGGAAGCCCTGAGCCACCAAGTATAGAAGTCTGGCTACTCTGCTGGAGAGAGATCAATTTGAAAGGCCACATGGAGAAGGAGAGGACCAGAGAATACAGGGAGAGGCCCAGCTGAACCCAGAGCCCAGCTGATCCACAAGCTCAGTGAAGCCACACAAATGACCACTGGCAAAGCCAGCGGAACAGTGGGTTTAATCCAAATCCAAGTTGCAGAAAGAACTGTGAGGGAAAAAAAGAGGCTGTTTTAAGCCATACATTTTGGGTTGGTTTATTACACAATAGATAATGAAAACACCTCAGCTTTCCTTGAAGACTGACACACTCAGTTCTGCATAAAGCTGAAGTCCCTATCCCTTACTCCCTACTATCCCTCAAATTTATAGCAATAGTTTGCCAAAATTTTTCACGTAAGCTTTTTTAATGAAAAGAGATACTAGGTAGGGGTCAAAGGACCAGAATTTAGTTCTAGCTTTGTTACTAGCTGTATGCCTTTTGAAAATCATTTCTGTCGCAATTGTAAAATGGGGCGACTAATCCTCACCCTGTTTACCAGAGGATAAAAGGAGTATAATCGAGTTGAAAAGAAAAATGAAATGCTTTAACGGAGCTTCAGCTCAAGAGGGACGTGATAAAATAGAACATGGATTTGATGTCGTCGGGCTGTAAGATCTTGAGCAAACGAGTTAATATCTTTGATCTTCTTTCTCTGTAAATGAGGCTACTCTTCTCTACCTCATAGGATCCGTGATGATTAAATGAGACTTGTTGCTCAGTAAGAGCTAACTGCCCACCATCAAACTCCCAAAACTTCCCTTCTTCATCCTCAAATTCGCCGCCCAACCCCCACAGAGTATGATTTAGTAAGACTGGACTGGCGCCCAGAAAACTATACTTTTAAAAAATCCCTAGCGGATTTTCACCCAGGTCCCGCTCAAGCCATACTTGAGCAAAGGCCTCCGCTTGTCACTTTGGCCCCTCCTCTGTCACCTTGAGCAGCAAAGTCCAGGTCTCGCGACATTTTCTTCTTTCTTCAGGCTCGGCCTACGGTCGCACGAGAATGACTCGTCCAATCACGAAGCTAAATGGCGGCACAAGATGGCGGCGCGCTGGGAACGTAACGTCGGCGTTTCTCGGAGCTTCGCGCTGCGGGTCGCTTGAGTCTGCGTTTGTATAGGCCCTCTCCAAACAGGTGGTCTGGTAGGGAATTCTGTCACGGAGGTGGGTCACTTAACATCTCTAACGTGGGTTGCGAGTTCACTTAACCCCTGGGTCACACGTGTTCCTCATTCTCGGGTTTTGGGGGTCTAGAGAGGAAGACCTGATGGGTGAACGTGTGTGTCCTCGGGGTATGGATGGGTGAGAGGAGTGGGCGAATAAAATAGAAATTGGAATCGAAGTGGGAAAAACCCCTGGGGCTGAGATGAGATTTAGAGGGATCCGAAACTAAGGCGGGAAGACAACTGAGGGCGTGAAAGGAGTGGAAGAGATGGAGAACTGGCAGTGGCCGTAGTAGTGGAGCAAGTCCGATTTATGAAGGAAGACGAGAAGAGAAAATGGATATGGGAGTTGAGGCGGGAGGATCTGTGTAGAAGGAATTTGAAGTTTTGAAAGGAGAATTTAGACTATTTTACAGGCTGATGTGTTAAGAAATGTGGTACTTGAAGAGGGCTAAGGGTGAGGAAGAACCAAGGAAACAAGCATGGATATCAGAAAGACCAAAGAAAAAGTAGAAGCATCAGCCTCAAGTGTTCACTGTTCTGACTTTCTGAACCGACTTAGGTAACCCGGAAGAAAACGCTCCAGCCCACGGAGCTGTTTTGAGACTCAAGCTGGAGTCTGTCTACACTAAATTAGGGTGCTATGTTTTGGTGGCATAGACAATGAAATTAGTTCCATCGTACTTTCAATCAATAAGTATTTACTGAGTGCCAACTTTGTCGACCCCTATTTTAGACTCTGGGATATGGCAGTGAACAATAGAAGCAAAAATCTTCCCTTATGAACCTTACTAACAGAAAAGATTAAAGAAAGTAAAGTATATGGAATATCAGATGGGTAAGTTTTATATAGAAGATTAAAGTAGTGAAGGGAGACAAGGAGCACATATTTAAATAGGATACCCAGGTAAGGCTTCACTGAGAAGGCAACATTTGACCAAAGACGTGAAGAAGAGAGAGCCTCTTCTGGGGGAAGAGCATTCCATGTAGAGTAAACAGCAAGTGCAAAAGCACTGAGGCCAGACTATGGAGAACCAGCAGTGGGAGGCTAGTGTGATTAGAGCAGAATGAGCCAGGAAGAGAAAAGGAGATCAGGTTAGAGAGAAGAGAGGAATGGCAATGTTGATACCAGGTAAGAATTGATGCCATAGTTAAATAGAAGAATTGGATATTTTTAGCTAAGTACCCATTACCTGTATTTTAGGATCTTGGTTAGCAAAGGAATGGCTTTAATGACTCATTTTGCTTCTGTTCTGACTAGAAAGATTCAATAACGTAGGAAATGAACTGAATTTACCGTGTTTCACATATATTCTGAGTGTCAGTTTGTCTGTGTCCTGATGTCAGCTAGTTTTTAGAATGTTCCTTAATGTGTTGCAGAGCCCTAATATGCCAGTGCCTTTTGAAATTACTATTAGAGTACCTTTCTTTTTTTGTTGCTTGCCATAATCACATGAAATGAAAGCATATTCCTTTTCAGCTTTTTCTTGGGCTATGAGAGCTATTCTAGTTTTATGCTCTCCTCTCTCCTAATGGCCTGTAAAGGGTATGTCAATGTTAGGAAATTGAAACTGGTATATAGTGAGTTGCAGTGATACTAGAATCATTTCAGTGATGGTGTGAAGGACAAAATGTGGTAACTTAGTGTGCTGGAAAATTTCCAAATTCCCCAAATTCTGAATTGGTTCATTCATTCACTCAACAAATATTTAGAGTATGCCAGTTGCTGGGGATACAGTGAAGAATAAGATGGACTTGGTTACAGCCTGGGGTGTTGTGTGTATGTGCAAAACAGAGAGAGGGCAAAGAGAGGGTGAGAGAGATATGTAAACTAATCACACACATGATGACAAAGAGCTGTGAGGGAAAAGCCTAGGGTGCTTTGAAAGCATATGGAGTTGTTGTGGATGAATCTGGTGTGTGAGAGAAAGCCTACCTGAGAAAATGATTTTTAGGGTGGGATTTGAAGCACTAGTGGGCCTTAAAGAGGTGAAAGGTATGGTTGAAGATTGAGGAGAATCTTTCAGGAAGTAAGAATAGCAGATGGAGGGATGGATGCAGCAGAGAAAATTAAAGAAGCCTAGTATGTCTGGAAGACAGTGCGGGAAGGGGAAAGTGGTAACAAGGGATAGGCAAGGCCTAGATCATGCTTTCCTTGTTGATGATTTTGGACTTCAGCCTAATGGTATTGGGAAGCCACTGAAGGAATTTAGCAAGGGAATGTTCAGATTTGCATTGAGAGAGAGTGAGACAGATAGAGACAGAGAGAGAGAGAGAGAAAAGACTTGTCTGCTGGGTGAAAAATGGATTCCAGAAGAGCAAGAGTAGTTACAGAGAGACCAGTTAAAGGCTATTATAGTAATCCAAGAAAGAGATGATAATGATCTGGACTAGAGAGTTGGGATTGGGAATGGTAAAAAGTGGCTAGGGTGAAGAAATAATTAGAAGACATAAAATATTCAGGACATGGTGTGTGTTTGAAATGGGGGAGGCAGAGAGAAGATGCTAAAGATTTCTGGCTTGTGCTCTTACAGAGATGGTGATGCCCATCAGTGGGATAGGGGTAATTAGAAGAGGACTAGTTTGAGGTGGGTGGAAATGGTTTTACTTTTGAGCCGTTCAAGATGAGATGTGTGGTAGGCAGTTGGATATATGATCTGTTGCTTAGAGGAAAGATCTGGAGTAAAGAAAAATCTTTCTTGAAATTGGTTGTTATATTTTCAGTGTAGAAAGCTGTCCAAAAAAATCTTCTGAAATGGTGTGTTGGCAGACTTATTACGATGTACAGTAACATCTCTAACAAAGGCTGTAAAGGAAAGGCCCTTGGGGAGAATAGGGAAGATAAGACCTTCCTAAAGAAGAGATGCTTGAGCTATTTTTGGAAAGATGTGTAGGAATTCACCAGATGAAAAGGGAGAGGAAAGGACATTACAGACAAAAGAAGTAGCCTGTATAAAGGCTCTGTGGCAAGAGTGGAGGGACAGAAAGAAATGTGGCCAAAAAGGGAAGAGCAAGGGGATGTGTGGTTTAAGCTGAAGGTGAAAAGAAGGGTAAGGGCAGACCAGGCAAGGCCTTATATGTATGCTAGGTTAATGATTTTTGTTTTTATCCTAAGAGTAAAGTTTTGAGCAAGTGGCATAGGAGGAGGACACAATAGATTTGTGTTTAGAAATGCACTCTGACTACAAGGTGCAAAAAGGAATGGAGAAACGAGTGGATGCAGGGAGACCAATTAAAAAGCTGTTCTAACAGTCTAAGTGGCTTTTTCTAGGATGATGGTAGTGGAGATAGAGCAAAACAGATGGAGTTGAGAGGTATTTAGCAGGTAAAATTCATAACACTGGTGATTTCTTAGATATGAGAGAGAGAGAGAGAGAGAGAGAGAGAGAGAGAGAGAGAGAGAGAG
>JAKSZT010054053.1:3528039-3558044 GCA_026826555.1 Tolypeutes matacus | reverse complement strand
TTCTAAAAACCAGACCTAGGGAGGAAAACGAGGTCTGGGGACACATGTATGGTTTCTAATATAGCGAATGTTTAGCCCACCCTGATTATCACAGAATCAACCAATACTTTTTATTATCGTAATTATATACTATAAAGAAAGTATAATCTTTTTTACCAAGCCTCTTATAGACATTCCCATATGAATAATACAAATATTATCATTTTCTACTGTGTGAAAAGGTTAGGAAGCCCTGGTCTAGATTCCTTATTAGCTACCCACTGCTGTAATACATTCTTCCTTCAAGTGGGGGTGATGATATAATTACTAAGGGAGTTCTGTCCTTTGACAAACACACACATTTCCCTGAGACAACCACCTTAAGTGAACTTGGCCAAGGCCCAAATTTCTCAGCTGAAAAGTCCAACCATCACCTCTTGTGTCTGGAATGGAGGGTGGGGCTGATCTCAGAAGTTGGGCGTTGATCTCTCCAAGTTTCACAATCCAAATGTCATGTCTCTGCATTTTGCACACCTTCCTCCTTTGTCTGTGGGGATTAGTTCCACTTCCCAGCCCATGTCACCTACTTAGGTGGCATCAAGGGCTGAGGTCTGTCCTGGAACACGGTGGAGGCTCTGGGAAAGAACTTCTAATCAGAAACGGCCAACAGCTGTACTTCTTTTAGCATCAGTGGTTCTCAAGGTGAGGTCTTGGGACCAGCAGCATGGACATCGCCTGGGAACTCGTTAGAAATGCTAATTCATGGGGCCACCTTAGGCCAACTGAGTTAAACACTCTGGGGGTAGCAATTGCTTTTCATTCCCACCTCTCCCCAGCCCCTGTCAGCCTTAACTAATCTACTTTCTGTCTCTATGAATTTGTCTCTCTGGACGTTTGATATAAATGGAACCATACAATATATTGGCTTTTGTGATTTCCCATTGACTTTTAAACATGTTTGTCTTCCATTAAAAAAAAAAATTAATAATGCATCTGTCTGACAGACCCGGAGCAGTTAATGTCTGCTTCTAAGATTTCCATTACAGAGGCAAGAAAAAAGATCCTCACCCTTTCTGTCTGTCTGAGTGGCATCCGAGAATGAATGGGGTAATACAGGAAGTACTAAAAACATCGGGAAGAGGAGATAATTTTTGCAACTCAGAAATAACCTTATAAACAGCAAAGAGCCTTTTTACTATATAAAAAGAATCTTAAAGTTTGAATTGACATGAAAAAAGTTAATTAAACCCCTCCTTCAACCCTATCACTTCTACTGTTCCATCTCTCTCCTTCCCTGCACAACCCAGCTTCTTGAAAGAATTGTCTATTTTTCAGTGTCCATTTTCTCCCACCATACTTAATTTTTAGCTCATTCCAGGATGGTTTCTTATTCTATTATTATCAAAGCAGCTCTTGAGAATGTCCCCACTGATCTCATGTCACTAAATCCTAGTTTTCAGTTCTCAGTTGACTCTGAATTACTTTTCTGGATAAATACTTTCTTATCTTGGCTCCTTTGCCAAAACTATTCTGGTTTCTCTTCTTCTCTGGCTTGCCTTTCTGTCTCCTTGTATAACTTCCTTTGTAACGATGTATGGACAAGTATTAAAGGATTCTTCGAGGTTCGGTTTTTTTTGTTGTTGTTTTAAGGCTTAGTTTTAAGTTTTCTTCTCTGACTTTGTGTTTTCTTCTTAAGCAGTCTCATCTATATCAGGGCTTCATTTGTTTGCAGATGGCTTACACATTTAGTTCTCCAAACCTCTTATCTGGACTCCATACCTTGAGATCACTGCTTACTTAATATTTTCAGTTGGAAGTCTCAAATACAGCTCAAATCTTTGATATTTCTCTTCAAAATGGTTCTCTGCCAGAATTCCCAACTTCAGTGAATGGCACTGTCCTGTTGAATAAGCTGTAATCCTAGGAGATACCTGTGAAGCACCTCCCTCATCTCACATATAAGTCTGCCACCAATTCTTATAAAATTTCTCTTCTAAATATCTCTTCATTCATTTCCCTTTTACCTGTTTGTACCATTGCCATTTTATCCAGTCTCTTAATGCAGGTATAGCAATAGCTTTCTGATTGGTGTGTCTGTTTCCACTTTGGCCCAACTTCATCTCATACTGCACCTAAAATTCTTAGCATATATTATGAATTGTCTGGAGTGATCATTATTAGCTTCTACTTTCACTTTCAAAAGAATTCTGGCTTGGATGATACATTATGTGGTCACCATAATTATAAAGCCCTGCATATCTGGCCCCTATCTGCCTCTCCAGCCTCATTTTGTACCATGCATGCTTACCTTGCCCTCTGCATTTTAGACACAGTGGCCATCTCAGTACTTGGAGTGCCCCTGTGTTCTCTCCTGCCTTGGAGTCTTCTGTAAATGCTGTTCTCTTTACCTAGAACACCATGTTCCCATCCCCTGGTTCCTTTTCTTTCCTAATTCCTATTGTACCTCAGTTCCTGCCTTTTTTTTTTTAGGTGGTACGGGGGATTGAACCCAGGACCTCGTACATGGGAAGCAGATGCTCAACCACTGAGCTACATCTGCTCCCCAATGAATTAGTTTTTTTTTGTTTTTTTTGTTTTTGTTTTGGTTTTTAGGAGGTACTGGGGATTGAACTCAAGACCTCATACATGGAAAGCAGGCACTCAACCACTTGAGCTATATCTGCTCCTCTAGTTCTCGCTTTACAGAAGATTTCCTTGACCTTCCAAAGGCAGAATCCATGTATTGTATAGGTTTTCATAACACATTTCATATGTTTTGTACCTGTCTTTACAGCATTCATCACAGTTAAAATTTTACATGTGTTTGAGTGATACCTGTCGCAGACTGTCAGCTTCATGAGGGGAGGGATTGTGATTTGTATTTGGTTACTGCAATAGTCTCAGCATTTTGCACAATGTCTCACACATGGTTGACATTTTGTGAATATCTGTTGATGAATAAAGAAATGAGTGCCAGCTGTCGCAACTTTAAAAAATTCTAACCTATTCCATGTAACTGAATCGAACAGAATAGTGGTTAAAGAAGGTGAAACATTTTTATACTTAACTTTTAAAAGTGTAGAGTAGCCAAGTACCCCAATTTTCTTTACAATCCCACTATTTATAATAGAGGGTGTAACCTGTTAGTCTGTGAGTTGTAGAATAGAAGGCTTGTATTTATTGTTTATTGCCTGCATAGTATTTTAAGAATTGGAGAAATTTCATATAAAAATATGGATTGCTGGTTTAACTTGAAAATTTTAGAGATCTGGCAAAACTGTACTGGCAAACCCACTTGATATTAATTGCCTAGAGCTGAGTGATGGCTGTACTTTTTTTTTTTTTAAGATTTATTTATTTACTTTATCCATTTTAAACCCCCCCTTCCCCATTTGCTGTTTTGTGTCCATTTGCTGGGCAATTCTCTGTGTCTGTTTCCTGCCATCTCTTCTCATCCTTCTCCTCCAGTCTTCACCAGGATTCGATCCTGGAGACCCCCAATGTAGGAGAGAGGTGTTCTGCCACCTGCGCCACCTCGGTTCCTGGTTTTCAGAGCTTTTGGAGCATCCCGTCTTGTCTCTCCCGTTACGTCATCATCTTGCTGCATGGCTCCCGGGGCTTGGCGGCTCACTGGCACACAGAGCCTGGCAGCCCATGTACCTTCTATATATATATATATATATATTTTTTTTTTTTTTTATTTTACTGGGAGGTCCCAGGGATCGAACCCAGGTCCCTCCATATGGCAGACGGATGCCCAACCATTTGAGCCACATCTGCCCCCCATGGCTGTACTTTTTGAAATGATCATTTGTATCATCTGGTGTAGTGCTACTAAAAGTGTGATTATTGAACTGGCTGCTTGGCCACAGTTTGTTACTGTCCACAGAGATAAAGATCTTGTGCTGGGATGTAAATCAAAAACACTACTGCCAGGCTGTGCTAGGAGTTAGTTTGGGATCCAGGAGTGAACAAACTACTCCATGCCTGTCCTCTTGGAATTTCAAGATTTTTATAGGGGAGGTGGATATGGCTTAAGCAGATGGGCACCCTCCTACCACATGGGGGGCGGGGGGAGGTCCCAGGTTCGGTTCCCAGTGCCTCCTAAAGAAGACGAGTAAGACAGCAGTTGATGCGAGTTGGGCTCGTTCAGTGAGCTGACATAACAAGATGACACAATGAGATGACCCAGTGATCCAACGAGGAAACACAATGAGGAAACACAATGAGAGGCACAAGAAGCAGGGAGTGGATGTGGCTCAAGTGATTGGGCGCCTCTGTCCTACATGGGAGGTCCTGGGGTTGGTTCCCAGTGTCTCCTAAAAAGAAAATGAGCAGGCACAGAGAGCACACAATGAACAGACACAGAGAGCAGACAGCAAGAGCAATGAGGGGGGGTGGCGAGAAATAAATAAAATCTTTAAAAAAATAAAAAAATAAAAAACAAGCAAACAAAAAAACACCACTAATCAAATATTTCATTCTGTTGACATTTCTTTGGTTGCATGACTTTCTTTCTTTTTTTTTTTTTTTTAATAAAGTTTTTTTTATTTAGTTATTCTCCCTCCCTCATTGTTTGCGCTTACTGTCTGCTCTGTGCCCATTTGTTGTGTGCTCTCTGTGTCTGCTCGTCTTCTCTTTAGGAGGCACCAGGAACTGAACCTGGGACCTTCCATGTAGGAGGGAGGCGCTCAACCACTTGAGCCACCTCACCTCCCTGCTTTGTTGTGTCTCTCATTGTCTTTCCTCTTTGTGTCTCTTTGTTGCGTCATCTTGTTGCATCAGCTCGCCATACCTGCCTATTGCGCCAGCTCGCTGTTTTGCTTGTCTTCTCCAGGAGGCACCAGGAACCAAACCCAGGACCTCCCATGTGGTAAGTGGGAGCTCAATCGCTTGAGCCACATCCTCTTCCTGCATGACTTTCTTTAGTGTGTTGATATACATTCTGGCACAAACTTCTTATCTTGTCAAGGACTGGCATTTTGAATAGCACTGAGAGCTATTCCTTGTAAATGATTTGAGTTTGCAATCCCTGATTTTCACGGTTTCTTTGAAATGCCAGTGCAAAATCATGTGCAGTAGTTCTAAGACAATTTTTATAATATGTACTGCTCTTAGGTGTACTATTGTCCATTAGGTTTATTTTTGATAAAGAACCTAGGCTATTATGTTTCTTTGATAGAAAAATTCTGCTCTTTTACATTTGAGATTTTAAGGCTTTGAACATAGACATCATATTGGGATATTTTCCTTTTGTGTGTTTAGTAATGAAATTTCGTAATAGATTGGGCTACAGTTGTACAATAAAAGAAGTGAGTTTAATATTTCAGTGTTGTACTCAGATGTTAACTTTTTTCCAATGTATCCTCATTGGGAGGCGGCTGTGGCTCAATCAGTGGGGCTCCCTTTTGCCATATGGGAGGCCCCGGGTTCGGTTTCCGGGGCCTCCTGGTGAGGGCAGGCCCGCCCACACGGCGTGGTTGGCTGACCCAGCGAGCACAAGCAGCAGGGGGGGGATAAATGAATAAATAAATAAAATCTTAAAAAAAAAAAATATATATATATATATATATATATATATCTAAAAAAAAAAAAAATTGTCTCATTGCTTTGTCATTGAAGAAAATGGATGTGGCTCATACTTTAAGTTTCATAACTTTTTATTTGTTACATCTTTTATCTTGTTGATCCTGAGTTTGTACTGCTTTTAGTTGAGGAGGAAATAGAAAGGTAGTGTGATTTTTTTAAATTGTTTTTTAATGTGAATTTTTTTGAGGCAATTGCTGTGTGATTAAGTGAAACACAGATTTTTTAATGATTGCTTGTCCCTAGATTTAACTTTTAGCACCACAAATGACAGAATTAACATGTATCTGGTTTTTATACCAGGAATAGATTTATACTCTTTTATTTTAATTAATTAATTAATTAATTAATTAACTTACTTACTTACTTACCAGGAGGTCCCAGGGATCGAATCCCATATGGTCCCTCCAAATGGGAGACGGATGCCCAACCATTTGAGCCACATCCGTCCCCCTATACTCTTTTAAATAGGCTTATTATATTTTAATGAGATTTTTAATTGCTAGCATATATTTATACAATAAACTTCCCCTTACTGTTCTATAGAAACTGTTCCTTAAAAACACACCAATCCCCACCTAAATGTTTTTTTCTTGAGTAGGTTACCTAATTCTTTTTGGGGGAGGGAGGGAATAATAAAACAACTCGTACATTATTTCTACTATATTCTTTTTCTAATACATTAATTTCTGCTTTTATCTTTAATAATTTGTTCTTTCTGCTTTCCTTAGGTTTATTTTCTTTTTGTTTTTTTATTCCTCTTTTAAGTTGGATTCTTTGTTTCCATTTTTTCTTGTTTATTACGGTAAGTATTTAAAATTTTGAATGTTCCTAGATGGAACTTTAGTTCTATCCAAGATGATTCTAAATTTCCAGGTTGTGTGTGAAGGAGTGTGATTAGAGGATGTTTTCATACCATTTCTACTTACTGAGATTTTTTGTCTGGGCAGATATGGTCAGTTTTTGTGCAAGTTTATGGGAATTGAAAAAATGTATTCTCTGTTTTCAGGATTTAGAGTTTGTCTGTTAGATCAGACTTATTAATTATGCTATTGAGGTCTTCCATATTTTTCTTATTTTTGTTTGGTTTATGTCATGTCTTGAGAGAGATACATTAAGGTCTCTTACTACTAATATATTTATATCTATTTTTCCTTGCATTTTCTTTAATTCTTCCTTTATGGTTTCTAATGCTCTTTTGGGGAGGTCATTTATATTCATGATTATTCTTTGCAGTTTGCATCTTTTACAATGGGCCCTTCTTTGTTTTACTTAATGCTTTTGTCCAGAATTTAAGATTGTCTATTATAAGATCATGACCTCTTTCCTATTGATCGGTGCTGTGTAGAAGTCTGAGGCCAGCTTTATTTACCCTGATTCCCCCAGCTGCAAATCAGTGACTTAATTTTTTTGCCTAGTTGTTTAAAGGATTATTTTTTCTTATTCCTTGAAGACTATTAACTTTTCTAGGACATATGTTCATATTATTAATTTTATATCAAATTTTGTAGGGACTCAGTATGTAGTCTTTTTCTGGAAAGTTATCTTGAAATATGTCTTTGAATATTTAGATTTCTTTGTACCACTTGCTTGCTTCTCTTATTTGGGGACACCAATTATGTGTAGGAGGGATCTCCATTATCTGCCTCTCCCATATTTATTATTTCCTAATTTGTTTTAACTTCTTCTTAATTTCCATTTTATTTTTTATTGAGATATAATTATGATACCATAAAATTGACCCTTTCAAAGTGTACAATTCAATGTACAAGGTTATACAACCTTCACCGATTCCAGAATTCCATTTCATTTTGCATACTTTTTAAAAGTCTTGTTTACTTTGTCCCTTTCTGTCCTCATTGTATCACTGACACGTGTGATGACAGTTTGTCCTGTGGTTGGTGATGTTAACTTTGATCACTTGGTTAAGGTGCTACTGCTAGGTTTCTGTACTGTAGAGTTATTTTCCCCTTGGTAATTGATAAGTAGTTTATGGGGAACTATTTGGAGACTATGTAAATACCCCTTTCTCATCAGGCTTTTGCCCACTAATTATGGCTTCCATTGATAATTCTTAATTGAAACAGTTATTACCATGGTGGTTGTTGCCACATAGTGATTTTCTAACATCTTCATTACTTATGTATTTATCAGTTGTTATTCTCTCTGTAAGAGTTGTCCCTTCACTCCCATTTATTTGTTTATTAAATATAGACTCAGATATTATTTTATTTTATGGATTATAATCCCTTGCTAATATTCTTCTTTGAAGTTGTCCCAGGTATGGCCATTGGAAGTTCCTCTAAGCTGGCTCCCATGTTTATCTGCATCTTTCTTTGAGCATGTCCTATTTTCTGGTACAAAATAAAATGTTCCAGGCTTATTTTATACTTTCCCTACTCCAAACCTGTAGCAGCCATTTAGCCAAGAAACTCTGAATCTGTCTACTGGGGAGTGGTATTTGGAAGACATGGTCTGGAACACTAGATTTATTGCTAAGGGAGTGACATTGCTTCTAGATTCCTATTGTATCTCTTGAGATTTTACTATAGCTATTCTCTTTCTGTTTGCTCTAGATTATTATTAATTTTTTTAGGAGGTACTGGGGGTTGAACCCGGAACCTCATACATGCAAAGCAGGTACTCACCCACTGAGCTATACCTGCTCTGCTGCTCTAGATTATTTTATAAGTTCATTCTTAATTCCTTCCATTTTCCCCTATAAATTGGTACACTGAAGCAATCTTAAAGGTCA
Organism: Tolypeutes matacus; assembly: GCA_026826555.1. Lineage (NCBI taxonomy): Eukaryota > Metazoa > Chordata > Mammalia > Cingulata > Chlamyphoridae > Tolypeutes > Tolypeutes matacus. The sequence goes on along the minus strand of JAKSZT010054053.1, from coordinate 3,549,724 downwards.
CAAGAAATAGCTATATTCAAGTATAGAGTGCAATTGTTTGCCTAGATAGCAAACAGATCTGTATCCTTGCCCATTATTATTCTTTTTTTTTTTTTTTTTTTTTTTTAAGATTTTATTTATTTATTCATTTATCCCCCCCTTGCTGCTTGTGCTCGCTGGGTCAGCTAACCACGCCGTGCGGGCGGGCTTGCCTTCACCAGGAGGCCACGGGAACCGAACCCGGGGCCTCCCATATGGTAAACGGGAGCCCTCCTGATTGAGCCACAGCCGCTTCCCTCCAAGCAGTTTTTTTAAGGCTTAAGTATTATTCCATGTTACCCAACAGCTGGTTGAATGAATATTCCTTAATATGTGTTCTATAGGGTCAGGGTCGCTGTATGTTTTTTTTTTTTCTTTTTGCATAGCTGTTCATTTTTTTAAACTTTATTTTGTTCATTTAACAATTGAAAATATAAACAATTAAAAACTAAAAAGAAAACACAGTTGAATAAAAACATACATTTCTCAAATGTGCTGGATACATATAAATTTTTTTTTTTTTTTTTTTAATCATATAGTATGTTACACAATATATTTGGTTCATAGTAATGCAGTCATAGAGTATTTGTCCTTTTGTGTCTGGCTTGCTTCACTCAGTATAGTCCTCCAGGTTCATCCATGTTGTCATATACTTTACAACTTCATTTTTTCTTAGAGCTGCATAACATTCCATTGTGAGACTATACTACAGTCTGCTTATCCATTCATTGGTTGATGGACCACCTGGGTTGTTTCCAACTTTTGGCAATTGTGATAATGCCACTATGAACATTGGTATGCAGGTGCCTGTTCATGTCACTGTTCTCAGTTCTTCTGGGTATACCAGTAGTGGTATTGCAGGGTATTGCAAGGATAGACCACATGTGCCCTAACATGTGGTCTATCCTTGAGAAAGATCCATGGGCACTTGAGAAGAATGTATAACCCGCTGAATTTGGATGCAGTGTTCTGTATTTGTCTGTTAGGTCTAACTTGTTTATCATATTGTTCAAGTTCTCTGTTTCCTTGTTGATCTTCTGTCTAGTTGTTCTATCTAATGATGTGAGTGGGGTGTTGAAGTATCCAACAATTATTGTAGAGATGTGTGTTTCTCTCTTCATTTTTGCCAGAGTTTGTCTCATGTATTTTGGGGCACCCTGGTTAGGTGCATAGATATATACGACTGTTATATCTTCCTCGTGGATTGTTCCTTTTATTAATATATAATGGCCTTCTGTATCTCATGACTTTTTTGCATTTAAAGTCTGTTTTGTCTGATATTAGTATTGCTACCCCTGCTCTTTTTTGGTTACTGTTTGCATGGAGTATCTTTTTCCAACCTTTCATTTTCGGCTGTTTTGTATCCCTGGATCTGTGTTGAGTTTCTTGTAAGCAGCATATGGGTGGCTCATGTTTTTTATCCATTCCTTTAGCCTGTATCTTTTGATTGGGGAGTTTAATCCATTCACATTCAGTGATATTACTGTAAATGCACTATTTTTTTTTTGTCTTGAGTTTCAGACTTTGCTTTATTTAAGCCCATACTAATATATTTACAGTTTTAATGGCTACATTGATACAAACTGTTGGATTTAGTAGCTAAACAGTGCTACACTAAATTGGGTAACTCAATGTCTAGAAATCAAATAGCTAGGGTAGCTATTTCTGTAGGTTTACAGAAATATCATGCATAAAATTGTGAAAACACAGTTTTCTACCCTATTAACACCTTGCATTAGTATGGTACATTTGTTATAATTCAATAAAAACATTTTTATAATTGTACCATTAACGTAGTTCGTCATTTACAACAGGGTTTGTTTTGTTGAATAATCCTCAAAATTCCTTTTGGAAACATTTCCATTAGCGTTTTAACATTCTTGAGTCAGCAGTGTAAGAAAAACATGGCAGTTTCAAAGGCAAATGACATTCCATCTTAATTTCAATTTGTTTCTAAGGAATTTAACCCTTACACATAATACAGTGCACTTTTATGTATAGGGATTAAAATAAATTTTTTTTTAAAGAGCAACTACAGTGGGGTATTAATCCTATCCATGTTCAGATACTGTTTTTGTTGGCTCTTTTGCAAGTAAATTTCTAAAAAGTCAAACCTGTCAAGTTTTAGAAAAGCATAAAAGATTTAAATTCTCATTCCTTCAGTTCAGAATGACTTGAAAAAATGTTCCTATTACTTGAGTAAAAAATAGATTTATAAACTAAATGAAAGCCATTAATAATTTATCTGAGGCTAGTTGAACAGAACCATGGCTTTTCCAGGGTAAGGTTAAAGTCCACAAGGGTCAGCTGAGCCTTGATAGCACGATCCAGTTTAGACCTTTATTGTATATCTACCAACGTACTTTTAGCTCTGCTGGTAGCAATTTTGGGACTAAGCAAATGGGCATCTTATTTTTTACATAGTCTGCCACTTAAATTGTTAAAGCTCTACAATTTCCTAGAAGCAGGTATGGAGAATACTTTATCACATGTCTTAAATTAACAATATAAAATCAAAACCAGTTTTGTGATATAGGTTAGAAGATATTTTTATACACTTCTTTACAAACAGGAAGTAATACACAAACTACGCTGGTTTGAGAAATCATCAGTATAATTAAGTTTAGCAAAGTCCTTTAGATGCAATTTCTTTTGGATGTAAATGCACTATTTACTTCCACCACTTTATTCTTTGGTTTTCATATGTCATATCATATTTTTGTCTTTTTACTCTTTTGGTTATCCTTTCTGCTGTTCTTTCTCCTATGCTTTCCTCCAAGCCTCTCTCTCCTCTTTCAGATTCTAAGGCTTCCTTTAATATTTCCTGTAAAGGTGGATTCTTTTTTGCAAAGTCTTTTAGTTTCTTTTTGTTTGTGAATATTTTATACTCACCTTCATATCTGAAGGGCAATTTTGCTGGATAAAGAATTCTCGGCTGGCAGTTTTTCTCTTTCAGTATCCTAATTGTATCATACCATTGTCTTCTCGCCTCCATGGTTTCTGAAGAGAAATCCGTGCTTTGTCTTACTGGGTGTCCCTTGTATGTTATGGTTTGCTTCTCCCTTGCTGCTCTGAGAATTTTCTCTTTATCTTTAATATTTGACATTCTGGGTAGTATATGTCTTGGCGTAGGTCTATTTGGATTTATTCCGATTGGGATACGGTGCACTTCTTGGACATGTAAGTTCATTTCTTTCATGAGAGTTGGGAAATTTTCAGCTATTATTTCCTCAGATACTCTTTCTGACCCTTTTCCCTTCTCTTCTCCTTCTGGAACTCCCATGATGCTTTCGTTGTGTTTCATCTTGTCATTCAGCTGTCTGAGCCCCTGCTCATTTTTTTCCATTCTTTTTTCTCTCTCTGTTCTTTTCAGTCTTCAATTTTAGCTGTTTCGTCTTCAGTATTGCTTATTCTTTCTTCTATCATTTTGAGGCTGCTGTTGTATGCCTCTAATGTGTTTTTTTGTTTGTTTATTGTTTTTTTCATTCACAAATTGCTAATTTAGTAAACATTCTGAGAAATGTTTGCCTGTTTTTATTTTTTTTTTTAATTTTTTTACTGTAGTCTCTATCTTACATTTGGTATATTTAAAACACCCTATGTTTTAAAAATATTTTTTTATTACAGAGGTTGTGAACTTACAAAACAATCATACACTTTTATAGAATTCCCATACAATACCCCTTCACCAACGTAACACACCATGGTGGAACATTTGTTTCAGATTATGAGATAATATCAGACTATTATCACCAACCATGGTCCATAGCGTACATTTGGCACACTTTTTCCATACACCTCCATTATCAACACTGTACATCTTTGGCATTGATGCAAGAATATTATAGTATTGCTGTTAACCACAGTCTATAGGTCATACCAGTTGTAGTTTTCCTATGCTTTTCCACATTCCCAGCATTCGGCAGTAGTGATGTACATCTGCTCTAGCTCATAAAAGGACACTCTTACTTTTGTACCCTCAACCACAATTGTCATCCACCTCTGGGTTCACTGTGTTATTCAATCCCTAGATTATTCTTTAGCTTTCTTTAAGTTGATATTTACTTCCCCACACTACCCTTTTCAGCCACAATCCCATTTATAAACCAGCTGCTACTCACTATGATGTGTTACCATCAGCTCCATTTCCACATTTTTTTTTTCATTTAGTTTTTTTCCCACACTTTTACAGTCAGTTAAAACTTCTACATACATTTAGCATCAGTAGTTCTTCTCAACCCTCCTTTTATCTCCTAATAACCTAAACTCTAGGTTTTAACTCTATGTGTTTATTCTTTGTATTTAGTTCATATTAATGAGACTATGCAATGTTTGTCCTTTTGTGTCTGGCTTATTTAATTAGTATAATGTCTTCAAGATTCATCCATGTTATCATATATGTCCCAATTTCATTTCTTCTTACTGCAGCATAGTATTCCATTGTATGTATATACCACATTTTGTTTATGCATTCATTGGTTGATGGACACTTGGGTTGTTTCCATCTTTTGGCAATTATGAATAACGCTGCTAGGAACATGCCTCTAATGAGTTTTTGAGCTCACCTATTGTGTCTTTCATTCCCATGAACTGTTACTTTTCTGTTCAGACTTTCAAATTCTTCTTTGCACTCACTCAGTGTCTTCTTGATATAATTTATCTCTTTAACCATATTGTCTTTCAGCTCATTAATTTGATTTTGGAAGTTTGTGCGCATCTTGCTGATTAATTCTCTCAAATTCTGCATCTTTTCTGGGGCTTTGATTTATTCCTTTTCTTGGGCCATGTCTTCTATTTTCTTAGTATGGCTTGTAATTTTTTGGTGATGTCTAGGCATCTGATTCGGATTTAGTTTACTCAGATGCTCACTTTCTTTCTCTTTTGTAGGGATTAGTGGTGGGAGGCTGTGTGTTTCCACCCTTCTTTGATTCTTGGCTCGACCTGGATTGTTAGGATTGTCCCTGCTGGTTGCTCAGTATTGGGCACTGGACCTAGTAATTGCTTATAGACTTGCTTCCTAGGGCCTTGGGGAGGGAGGCTATAGAGGCTGGAAAAAACCTCTCCTGCTTATTTTTAATTTTCTCGTATGCACTCTCTTGGTCTTCCAGCAGATGGCGTTCTTTGGCAGTTCTCAGTTCAATGCCTGGTCAGAGTGTATTTGTTGCAACATAGACGGGATTAGTGTGATAGAACTTCTTGTCTGGAGGCTAGGAGCCTTGTAATTCAAACTTTCTCTGAGACAGTTCTCCAGCCTTCTCTGGTAGCCACCTCCCTTTTCCTGGCTAGGAAGTATTTCCACTCCCCTCTGAGCCTTTAACAATCAGTCCCAGCTAGAAGAGAGGGAGATTGTGAGGGTTCGATTCCTCCAGTCCTTCACCAGCTCCCAAGGCAAACCACCGTGTGGTCCTACCCGGCCTGGAAGGGCTGGTGGGACACAGCAGACCAAATTTGTGGGTCAGAAGCTGAGTCAGCCTTAGGCTGTGTCCTTCTCTCTCCCCTTTCCTGGGTGGTAGTTCCCTGGAGCCCCTTTTTTTCTGTAACCGCAGACCCAGAGGCCTGAGAATTCTGAAGTGCCTTTAGTTTGGGAGATGGAACTGGCAGCAGCAGCTGCTGGTTTCAACTTATAGTTCTGTCGTCACGATTTCCCTCCTTTGTTTCTTCTCTGAGCGGTTTCCAGCCTTCGTCTGGTGTCCTAAACCGTAGGAGATCTTTTTCTAGGCTGTTTCAGCCTTTCTTCTAGCTATTTTTCTGGATAAGAAGAAAGTCCCGTGTCTTTCTAGTCCGCCATCTTCCCAGCAGTGCGCTGTGTGCTTGATATCCTATAACAGAAGAATAAAAAAATTGTTATGGGATCAGATTGGAGAATAATGGAAACATCTGGTTATTCCATCTGTTTTCAGTAACTGTTGTACCATGACTCTATAATTTGCTCTACAAATTAAGTGACTACCATTAAGTGGCTACCATTATGCTAGCTCATAGTATTTCTCTTATAGTCATGGAATTTAGCTGGAAGGACCTTTAGATTATCATGTTTAATCCCTTAATTTTACAGATGGAGAAATTTAGATCTAAGAACTGAAGTGCTTTGCCCAAGTTGGTTGCAGAACCAAGATTAGGGTCCAGGTCTCCCAACTCCTATACTAGAATAGTTTGCCCGTTGATGGAGGGAGATTGGGTCTGTGGTACCTGCTTGAAGTTTCCACAGTAGCTTTGTGGGTGCACTACTCTCCTTTCTATTTTGGTACTCAAATGCCTGAGCATCGACCTTTTCAAAACAGCTTGTCAATTGATGACCAAGAAAGGAAAAGAAAAGATGATGGGACTGATTGTTTGAGGATGGCCAGCTGTGTGACCACACAACTTTAGGCCAGAATTCTAAGCAAATAGTTAAAAAGCTCTTCCTATCTTTACTTTGTTCATAGTTCCATCTCCTCTACTGACTTTCTGCTTTCTCTTCTCCTCAATGCCCCATTTATAAATAAGGACTGTTTAAGATTTTCGACTTAGCAGCTTTTTGACATCAAAATAGTTCCATTGGCACAAGTTTCTCATACAAAAAAGGCAAGCATAAATTTAACTTAAGAGCCTGCAATTCCATTCCTAGATATCTACCCAAAAGAAATGAAAACGTGTACCCATAAAAAAACTTGTACATGAATGTTCATAGGTGCATTAGTCATAGTAGCCAAAAAGTAGAAACAGTCCAAATCTCCATCAACTGGTGGGTGGATAAACAAAATGTGGTATATTCATACAATGGAATACTTTACATCAATAAAAAAACAAACCAGTGAAACATGCTATAATGTGGCTGAACCTTACAAACGTTGTGCTAAGTGAAAGAATCCATACACAGAAGACCATATATTTTATGATTCCATTTATATGAAATGTCCAGAAAGGGCAAAACTGTAGAGACAGAAAGTGGATTAGTGGTTGCCTAAGGCTGGGGGTGGAAATGAGGAATGACTTGCAAATAGGGACCAGATTTCTTTTTGGAGTGGTGGAAGTGTTCTAAAATGGGATTGTGATGATGTTGGACAGCTCTGTAAATATATTAAAAACCATGAATTGTATACTTACAGGTGAATTTTATAGTAGGTAATTAAGCCTAAGCAAAACTGTTAAAAATAGCTATATCTTAAATGTGATAGCTGTAATATTTGTTAGATTTAAATATTTTATGTTGTTTATATTATTAAATTCTTTTATATTGTTTTCTTTCTACTTTTAAGTATGATTTTCAGAGAACTCCAATGTCAAACAATATTAATGATAATTGAAAAAATAGCCAGCATTTATAAAATAGTTACTGTGTATCAGGCATTATGCTGAGTACTTCTTTCAGATTATCTCACAGCAGCATGGTGATGAAGGTACTATTATCTCCATTTTACAGATGAAGAAACAGGCTCAGAGAGGTTAACTTGTCCAAGGTCACATAACCAGTAAGGAAGCAAGCAGGGAGGAATTTGAACAGAGGTACTCGTAACCTCTGTGTTCCATGTATGGAAATGTAATGTTTTTGGTGAAAAGTTATACTGCCTTTCATATACTATGGCGATGCTAAACAACCATGTGTGTATGCCACTCTGCTGAATGTTCTAAGTATCTCTTTATGTAAGTGATATCGCTAGGAAACTCAAGTGGGTGTTGATATTGCCTGGCTGCCATAGAGCTTGTACAATATAGTGAATCTTACTAATGAGTTTTACTTCTTTTTCTCCACCCCTCAGTCTTAATTTTAAAGACCCTGAAGCAGTCAGAGCACTGACTTGTACTCTCCTAAGGGAGGACTTTGGACTTTCTATTGATATTCCGTTGGAGAGACTAATTCCCACAGTTCCCTTGAGACTCAACTATATTCATTGGGTAGAAGATCTGATTGGTCATCAGGACTCTGACAAAAGTACTCTCCGAAGAGGAATTGACATAGGTATATGGTTTTAAATTTTTTCTTGGCTAAACATAAGTTTTTTAAACTTCGCAAGGCAAATTCTTTGTAAACTTCTCTACTGGGTATTTGTTGTGTGAAAGAAACTGACTATAGATGTTACTATTCTTATTATACTTTGTTTGTATTGATTTATCTTGAGAAGATATTGTCAGTTCCAAACAGGGAGCATGGGGGAAAAAAGAAGTGTGGAATGAAAGTGAGACTTCTGTTTTCTTTGATTTTCAATTACTGTGTTGATATCTGTGCTTATTGGACATTATTTTCACTCTGAAGTATTTGATGATAGTACAGTAAGTTTCCATACTGGGATTTTGTGATTATGGTCATTTAATAAAAGATCATGTGGGCCTGAATACTTTCAGGAATCTCTTGGGTGATTATTGATAGAGAGTATTTATAATCAAAATTAAAAGAAAGAAAAAGTAAGGTGTTCTCTTATTTGTAAACTTTTGTAATGGAGAATTCTATCTACTTTGATTCATTTGGGAGAGTAAATGGAAGAGATGCAGAAGAAGATGGAGCCAGGGTATGTTTTGTAATTATAAATGTATTTTAGTTTGTCATAGCCAGTGTTTTTCATTTGATTCTTTTTATTTTCAATCCTTTGGCTTTTACCAGCTCTTTATAGGAAAGATTGAATTAAAAAGTTCTGTGACAGGGGGATGGATGTGGCTTAAATGGTTGGGCATCCATCTCCCATATGGAGGGACCCAGGTTCGATCCCCAGGACCTCCCTGTGGGAAAAAAAAAAAAAAGTTCTGTGACTATTTCTAAATATAATATAACTCATAGTGGTAAGTGTTTAACTTTGACATTTGCATGCATTGTCAGTGAAAATTTTCAGTTGTCATCTTATGTGACCGTTTTAGCATCATTTATTGATCATTCCTTTTTCCTTTTTGCACTCACTGCCGTTGGCTTCCATGACACCAGGTTCCTGTAGTTTTCTCTTTTCATTTCTGGTCATTCCTCCTTTTCAGGCTTGCCTTTCTGTACCTCACCATTAGATGTGAGGCTCTTTCCTTAAAGCTCAGATTTTAGCCCTTTTCTCATTCAGTAGTACCCTAGTCCTAGGCAGTTTCATTTACATCTATGACTTTATTTTCCTCTGTGCAAATATATCACAATTTTTTCATCCCTCTATATAGTAAGGAATTTGGCTTCCATAAAGAGCTCTGACCTTTGTCCCTGCTCCCAGGATCTCTAAAATCCTTTAAGTCCTTGGAATCCCCCGTGATCTAAGTGTCTTTTAAAAAAATTTTTTTTATGATGCCCCCAACCATGTGATAGTTTATGCTAATGAGATGGCTCTGGCTAGGGGCTGGCCATACCAGAAAGACCAGCCATGTAATTAGGGAATTGGAGCTATGAGCTATATCATATCAATCTGACACCTTGGAGTGGGGTGGGGAGGGGAGCTGGAGGTTGAGTTCAACCACATAGTCATCAATTCCATCAGTGATGCCTACTAATGAAACCCCAGTAAAAATTCTGAACACTTTAAGCTCAGGTGAATTTCCTGATTGATAATTTACATTGATGTGCTGGGTGGGTGGTGCATCTTGAGTCCATGGGGGAGAGGACATGAGAGCGTTGCATTTGGGGACCCTCCCAAATCCTGTCTATATGTCTTTTGTTTGTATCCTTTTCACTATATTAAAACTGTAATTTTAAGTGTAGTGCTTTCTTAAGTTTCTGTGTTATTCTAGCAAATTATCAAACCTGAGGAGGTAGTGGGAACCCCTAGTTTGAAGCTGGTTGGTTAGAAGTGAGGGTGTCCTGGGAACTCCAGACTTGTGGCTGATGTCTGAAATGAGGACAGTCTTGTTAAGGATGGTGCCTTTAACTTGTGGAGTCTGGCAAAACTCTGGGTAGAGTCAGAGTTGCATTGTAGTAGGAGTTGGAAGTTATTGAACCTCCAACTCAGATTACATTTCTTGAACCTCTAGCCCCATATATTTGAGAAACTTGAATATCTCAAAAATATCTCAGACTCACCATGTCCAAAACCGGACTGATACCCTCTTCCTAATCCTGGTCTTCTTTCTTTGCTCCTTAGTTCAGTGAAACCAACTACAGTCCACCCTGGTATGCAAGCAAGAAGCCCAAAGGACTGTCCTTGTTATTTACTTCTGCCCTATTCTCATTGTCTTATTTATACTATTTCCTGTTAATTGTCTCTTAAATATTTCTTAAATCACCTACTTCTCACCATAATCTCTCACCTGGAACCTTGAGCCCTTTGTATATGTAATTCCCTCTGCCTGGAACTTCCCCACCTTTATCTACTTCAGTCTCATTTACTCTTTAGTTGTCAGTTCCAGGCTTATTTTCTCAGGAAAGCCTTCTCTTACCCTCTACCTTAAGCCAAGTTCCTTGGTTATGTGTTCAGAAAACCGTGTTTCTTCTTTCATGGCATTTATTTTAGTTTTTAATTACACACTCCTTTATATGGATATTTGATTAATAACTGTTTTTGCCATTAGATTGCAAAGTGCAGAGCCTGTGGCTTTTTTCTAATTGTAATAGCCCAAAGCCTAACAATTTCTGGTACATAGTAGGTATCCAATAAATAATTTGTGGAATGCTGATACATAAGTACATCATTCTTTCAACATTCAAAATTCTGAGGACTCCATATGAGTTAAGCACTACATTAAAAATAATGGGGTTTAACAGAGTTCCTGCCCTTTTGAGTTCATGGCAGAAGATTGGCTGATGGGTTATAGAAAGCTTAAAAAGGTTGTGAGCCTGTTTGGTACTTCCTTGATTTTAATTATGCCCCATACCCTCCAGAATAACACTTGGGGATATAGGAGGTTAATGATTTTAGCTTTTCACGAGGGGCTTTCCTTGTAAGAATCACATCCATTCTAATTAGGGTTTTCTATAAATTCTTCCCCTAGACTCCATCAGTTTGCTCTAATTCTTTGGTGATACACTTTCTTTTTTTTATTTATCATTATAGAGATTGTTACCTATTTAAAAATGTCATTGGGCTTTCTGAGGGGATTAGGAGGTTAGGACACAAGTCTTTTTTGGTATTGGGAATTGAGAGACTTTAGGCTTTTACCTACAATTATTCTGGAGGGACACTTTTTAAAAAAATTATTTATTTATTTATTTATTTAATGAAATTGAAGAACAAAGAGAGAGGCCATTATATAAGATCAAGGATCTGGACTCTGCTCTGGATAATTTTCCTGTAGGACTGAAAGTACTACTTAAATGTTCCTATTTTTGCTTACCAGAATATCTAGGTGCTAAATAATTTTGGCCTCTGAGATGAGTACCCTTTACTACCTCTTTTTCTACTGTTTCACAAATCCCCAAGAAATGTTTGCCCAGTTAACATCAGAGGCAGGATACTATTGGATATATGTGGTGGGAAGTACAGTAATCACTGTGACTGAGCTTAAATGATCCAGGCATCACTTGTGTCTTTTACTAGCCTGTTCAGAATACTTAATTAAGAAGCAATAAGATGAGCCTTGGTTTCCTTTAAGTCAGGAGTATCTTCAGCCTTTACTTCTTACTGCCAAATCCCTGGGAAGGCTAGACTGGGACCAAGATGTGGTCCAGGATACAGTAGGCCTGGAGTGGCTGATTTAGGCTAACTACTTTAGACCTTGAAAACATTGGCTTTCCTTCTCTTAAATATACTTAAAAATTTTTTTTTAAATTTTTATCATTTATTTATCCCCTCATTGCTGCTTGTCTTCCTTTGTTGCGCCAGCTCATTTGCGCGGGCCCTGAGCTTCTTCACCAGGAGGTCCCAGGAATTGAACCTGGAGCCTTCCATATGGTAACGGGAGCCCAACCAATTGAGCCACAGTCACTTCCCCTTAAATATACTCTTTAGGATCTCATTGGCCATGATTAATCAATGGTCATTAAAGCAATATTTGTGGTTAGTAATTAGCCTGGTCTAGGAATAAGGGTTCTACATACAAGTTTAGGACCAAACTCTAGTTGTCAAAGTGATTTTTGTCTAGAGTGTTTGCCTCTCAGTATCTCCCGTGAAGCTATATTGGGGGCAAGCAGTTGGACTAATGATTCCAATGTTTTGAATCCTAATAAAAGATCTTTCTACCTTTTGACATCTGAGAAACGAGTTCTCTTTATTTTATTTTTTATTTTTTACATCTGGTTTCCTTCAAGTGACAACTTACAGAAATTTGGGGAATTGGGCAGCATACTATCTTTTCATTTCCTTTAAGAAAACCAACTTTTGTGTGGGTTTTAAAATTAAGACTTTTTAATTATAAATTAAATTGAGTTTTGACCATTTCAGTTAATTAGTCATATATTCCTTGACCATCAATTTATATGCCCTTCATTTTACATGTAACATACAAAAGAGGAGGAAAGCAAGGTTGCTATCTTCTAGAAAGTTTGAGTGTAATTATGAGGTCTAAGACCTAATGTGTGTGAAATGACTAGAGAACCCTATAAATCACCTGAGAAATGAAAAATGGCATTTTCACTGATTATTCCCACCTCTCCCTCTGGTGGTTGGAATGTGTTTTGAATTTTCATTTTACTAGGTACTGGGGCATCCTGCATCTATCCTTTACTTGGAGCAACCTTAAATGGCTGGTATTTCCTTGCAACAGAAGTGGATGATATGTGCTTCAATTATGCAAAGAAAAATGTGGAACAGAATAACTTATCTGATCTCATAAAAGGTTAGCTTCACAGAATAAATATCCTTTTTGAGCTTTGCTCATTACCACATCTTTCTGATTTAACACATCTCATTATTATCATTGGATTTAATGCACAAACTTTGTTAATTTTTTTAAACCTGTTACATTTTAATTGGATTGCTGTTTTGATACCAGAATTAGCTTAAAAAGAAATATAGTAAATATATAAAGTAACCTAGTCATCAAGATTTAAAAGGAAGAAAGCACTGTTGATTAAGATATATTATCTTTTTAAATTTCAGTACATGGAACTGTGCTAGAAATAGTCAGATACATTTTGTGATAAGTTACTTTATTTTTCTATGCCTAGTATATGTATAAAGGGATGTATTACCCCTCCTCCCTGCTCCGTTAAAGGGATATCATGCCTCTTTAAGAAAGAAATAAGGCTTTTCTTAGTGTTGTTAAACATATAAATTGTAAGGGGAAACACTAATATTGTTAATGCATTTGTTTTAGTTGTCTATTGCTGTATAATAAGTTATTCCAAAAATTTTGCAGCTTTAAACAAAAAACATTAATTCATAGTTTCTATGGGTCGGAATTTGGGCATGGCTTACCAGGTAGTTCTGGTTTAGTCTTCCTGGAGGTTGCAGTCAAGATGTCACCTTGGGCTGCAGCCATCTGAAGGCTAGACTGAATACAGAAATTTTCTTACAAGATGGCTCACTCACATGGCTGTTGGCAGGAGTCCTCAGTTCATTGCCACCTGGAGCTCTCCATGGGCAGCTAAGCATCCTCACATTCTGCTAGAGAATCCTCACCTTCTCCTAGAACAAGTAAGTCATCCCAGAGATAGAGAAAGGAGGAAACCACAACACTTTTATGACTTAGCTTCAGAAGTGAGTCACTAAGTCCAGCCTCCACTCAAGGGGAGGGATATTAAACTCCACCTCTTGAAGTGTCAGTGAATTTGTGGACATATTTTTCAACCACCACAGCATTAATAATAGTTAATAGTTGTTCCTTTTTTTTCTTCTTAGTGGTAAAAGTACCACAGAAGACACTCCTGATGGATGCTCTTAAAGAGGAATCTGAGATAATCTATGACTTTTGCATGTGCAATCCTCCCTTTTTCGCCAATCAGTTGGAAGCCAAGGTAAAATATCTTCTACTTTAAAGTAATTGAATATTTATCTAAATTTGCCTTATTTGCAGAGATAAGAACAAAAAGCAGCTTTTATTTTGGATGTTATATCAGATAGGATGTTTTTGGTTTCAAGTACCTGAAAACCCAGTTCAGACCAACTTAAGTTTGTTGGCTTACATACCTGAGAAGCCCAGCGGTAGTATGGACTGCTTTGGAATCAGTATGTATGGAATGATTTGATCCAGAAGTTTATAGTAGGAGGTGATGTCATCAACATGACAATGTAAGATATCCCCTGAAAAAGTCTCCCCAGAGAATCAGTGACTAGAAGGACATATCGCACTTGCTTAGGACACTGTAGGAGGGTAGAGACTGGAGAAGGACTCCACCAACACTGAATCAAAGAAAAAGAATGCTATAAGGAAGGAAATTTCCATCCCAGACCTGCCAGCCTGTACCCTTCTCCCTTACTTGGTTCTGTGCAGCTAGAGAGTCATGCAGAGGCAGCTGCCCAGGTTTCTTCCCCTGTGGCAGCAGACTACACGGTCACCTACAGCAGTGTGTTAGCACCCCACGCATATCCAGGCACAGGGACCCAAGTCTGCAGAGACCCAGGAGGGAACACAAGCCTCTAAGTCATGCTGCATACAAAAGGGCCCCCTGGAGGAGAGGGAGGGAGAGAGACCACGGCACAACTGCTCTCAAGAGGTGGACTCAGGGGGCGGATGTGCCTCAAATGGTTGGGCGTCCGTCTGCCATATGGAGGGACCTGGGTTCGATCCCTGGGACCTCCTGGTAAAATAAAAAAAATATATATATATATAGAAGGTGCATGGGCTGCCAGGCTCTGTGTGCCGGTGAGCCGCCAGGCCCCGGGGGCCATGTAGAAAGATGATGACGTAACAGGAGAGAGATGCAGGGGAGAGACAAGACAAGATGATCCGAAAGCTCTGAAAACCAGGAACCGAGGTGGCGCAGGTGACAGAACACCTCTCTCCTACATCGGAGGTCTCCAGGATCGAATCCTGGTGAAGACTGTAGGAGGAGGATGAGAAGAGATGGCAGGAAACAGATGCAGAGAATTGCCCAGCAAATGGACACAAAACAGCAAATGGGGAAGGGGCCATTTAAAATGGATAAAGTAAATAAATAAACCTTTAAAAAAAAAAAAAAAAAGAGGTGAACTCATTCAATCCAGTTCTGTGGGCTTGACCACCTAAACACAAAACTGAGGTTTCTGTAGTGACCCACCTTTCTGGATTGACCCATGTGGCTCCCTTGGGTGGTGTACCCTAATGGGGAAGAAAGACAGAAAAGCCTCACAGGAAAATAAAATAAAATAAAATAGAATAGAATAAAATAGAATAAAAAAATAGAATAAAATAGAATAAAATAATCTCAGCCGACCAATAACAAGTAAAGAAGTTGACTCAGTCATCAAAAACCTCCCAACAAAAAAAAGCCCAGGAGCAGATGGCTTCACAGGTGAATTCTACCAGTCATTCCAGGAAGAATTAATACCAGTCCTCCTCAAATTCTTCCAAAAAATCGAACAGGAAGGAACACTACCTAACTCATTCTATGAGTTCAACATCACCCTAATTCCAAAGTCAGATAAAAATACTACAGGAAAAGAAAAATACAGACCAGTTTCTCTTATGAATATAAATGCAAAAATCTTCAACAAAATACTTGCAAATTGAACTCAACAGCACATTAAAAGAAATACAGGGAGCGGATGTGGCTCAAGTGATTGAGTGCCTGCTTCCCACGTGGGAGGTCCCGGGTTCAGTCCCTGGTGCCTTCTAAAAACTGAAAACAAACAGCCAGCAAACAAATGAAAAAACCAACTCAGGGAGGCCAGTGTGGCTCAGTGGTTGAGCGCTGGCTTCCCACAAACGAGGTTGCAGTTTCAATCCCTGGCCCTGATACCTCAAAAAAAAAGAATTATATACCATGATCAAGTAAGTTAATGGGCTTTATCCCAGGTATGCCAGGGTGGTTCAAAATAAGAAAATCAATTAATATAATATATCACGTTAACAAAAGGAAGTGAAAAAACTACACCTCAATTTGACGCAGAAAAGGCATTTGACAAAATCCAGCATCCTTTCTTGATAAAAAACACTTAGAAAAAGTAGGAATAGAAGGAAACCTCCTCAACATGATAAAGGGCATATATGAAAAACCCACAGCCAACACCATACTTGGTGGTAAAAGACTGAATGTTTTCTCTATAAGATCTGGAACAAGACAAGGATGCCTACTGTCACCACTGTTATTCAACACTGTACTGGAAGTTCTAGCCAGAACAATTAGGCAAAAAAAAAAAAGCATCCAAACTGGAGAAAAAGTAAAACTTTCACTCTTGCAGATGATGAGTTCCTATATAAAGAAAGTCCTGAAAAATCTATAACAAAGATACTAGAGCTAATAAACAAATTTAGCAAAGTGGCAGAGTACAAGAACAACGTGCAAAAGTCAGTAGTATTTCTTTACACTAGTAATGAGCAGTCTGAGGGGGAAATCAAGAAAAAAAAAATCCATTTACAATAGCAACTAAAAGAATCAAATATCTAGGAATAAATTTAACCAAGAATGTAAAGGGCTTGTACACAGAAAACTGCAAAACATTGCTAAAAGATATCAAAGAAGACCTAAATAAATGGAAGGACATTCCGTGTTCATGGATTGGAAGACTAAATATCGTTAAAATGTCAGTTCTACCCAAAGCAATTTACAGATTCAATATAATCCCAATCAAAATTCCATCAGCCTACTTTGCAGAAATGGAAAAGCCAGTCATCAAATTTATTTGGAAGGGAAAGGGGCCCCAAATAGCTAAAAATATTTTGAAAAAGAAGAATGAAATTGGAGGACTAATATTTCCTTTGTAAAGCTTATTACAACGCTACAATGGTCAAAACAGCATGTTACTGTCACAGGGATAGATGTATTGACCAATGGAATTGAATTGAGAGTCCAGAAATGGACCCTCACATCTATGGCCAATTAATTTTTTTTTTTTAGTTAATTAATTTTTTTTATTAGAGAAGTTGTGACCTTACAAAACAGTCATGCAAAATGTGCAGAATTCCCAAACATCACCCCTCCACCGATACCTGACATTGTTTTGGAACATTTGTTACAGATTATGAGAGAACACCATCAGACTATTACCACTAACTATGGTCCATAGCGTACACTTTGTATATTTTTTCCATACACTCTCTGTTATTACCACTATGTATTATTATTATTACACATTTGTTATAGTTCATGAGAGAACACTCTCATATTTGTACTGTTAACCACAGTCCATCTTCCACCACATGGTTCACTATATTACACAGTCCCATGCCTTGAACATTCTACCCCAAGTGTACACTTAGTGGCTCTCACTTTCATCACAGAGTTGTACAGTCATCGCCCCAGTAAACCTTTGAATGTTTTCCTTAGTCCAAATGAAAAAAATTCTGTATCCCCCTATTATTGACCCTTAGTGTTGATATAGTACCTTCTTTGACATTAATGCAAGTATATTACAATATTGCTGTTAACTATAGCCCATAAGTTACATTAATTGTATTTTTCCCATGTGTCACTGTATTCTTATCACCTTGTAAAGTGATGTACATTTGTTCTAGTTCATAGAAGAACATTCTTGTATTTGTATTATTAACCTCAATTCTCATCTGCCTCCGGGTTTGCTATGTTTTTCAGTTCCTAGATTATTCTCTAGCTTTCTTTCAATTGACATTTATATCCCTAGACTGCCCCTTTCAGCCACAATCCTATTTATAAACAAGCTATACTAGTCATACTTACTATAATGTGTTACTATCAACTCTGTCCATTTCCACACTTTTACAGTCAAGCTAATTGAAAATTCTGTGTACATTAAGCATCAATACCCCTTCTTAGTCCTTATCCTGTCTCCTAGTGACCTATAGTCTAGTCTAGGTTTTAACTCCATGTGTTTATTCTTCATATTTAGTTCATGTTAGTGAGACCATACAACATTTATCCTTTTGTTCTGTATGGCCAATTGATTTTTTTTTGGCCAATTGATTGTTGACAAGACTACCAAGACCATTCTATTGGGAAAGAATAGTCTCTTCGACAAATGGTACGGAGAGAACTGGATAACCATATGCAGATTAATGAAAGAGGACCCCTATCTGATACCATATACAAAATTTCAACTCAAAATGGATCAAAGACCTAAATATAAGAGCCAGGACTATAAAACTCCTAGGAAAAAATGTAGGGAAGCATCTTCAGGATCTTGTGTTAGGCAAGGGTTTCTTTGACTTTATACCCAAAGCACAAGCAGATAATAGATAGCAAAATAGATAAATAGGACCTCCTCAAAATTAAAAACTTTTGGGCATCAAAGGACTTTGTCACAAAAGTGAAAAGACAACCTACTCAATGGGAGAAAATATTTGAAAACCACATACCTGATAAGGGTTTAATATCCAGAATATATAAAGAAATCCTACAACTCCACAATAAAAAGACAGCCCAATTAAAAAATGGGCAAAGGACCTGAGTAGGCATTTCTCCAAAGAGGAACTACAAATAGCTAAAAAGCACATGAAAAGATGCTTAACATCACTAGCTATTAGGGAAATGCAAATCAAAACCACAGTGATATACCATTTCACAACTACTAGACTGGCCACTAATATAAAAACAGAAAACTGCAAGTGTTGGAGAGGATGTGGAGAAATAGGAGCACTCATTCATTGCTGGTGGCAATTTAAAATAGTGCACCTGCTGTGGAAGACAGTTTTGGCAGTTCCTCAGGAAGCTAAGTATAGAATGCCATATGACCTGGCAATCCTACTACTAAATAAATATCCAGAAGAATTGACAGCAGGGTGTCAAACAGATACTTGCACACCAATATTCATAGTGGTATTATTCACAATTGCCAAAAGATGGAAACAGCCCAAGTGTCCATCGACAGATGAATGGATGAACAAAATGTGTTGTATACATATGATGGAATATTATTTGGCCGTGAAAAGGAATGAAATCCTGATGCATATGACAACATGGATGAACCATGAGGACATTATGTTGAATGAAGTAAGCCAGAAACAAAAGGACAAATATTGTGTGAGCTCATTGATATGAACTAATTGTAATAAGCAAACTCAGAGTTGGGATCTAGAATATAGGTTACCAGGGGATGGATTGGGGGTAGAGAATGGGGAGTTGATGCTTATTTTTATTTAGGTTGATTGTGAAGTTTTGGAAATGGACAGTGGTGATGGTAGCACATTAATGTCAGTATAATTAACAGCATTGAATTATATATACAAATGTGGTTAAAAGGGTAATTTTAGGTCATGTATGTGTTATTGGAATAAAATTAAAAGATAAAACATAGGACTATATAACACAATGAA
Organism: Tolypeutes matacus; assembly: GCA_026826555.1. Classification (NCBI taxonomy): domain Eukaryota; kingdom Metazoa; phylum Chordata; class Mammalia; order Cingulata; family Chlamyphoridae; genus Tolypeutes; species Tolypeutes matacus. The sequence continues at coordinate 3,530,527 of JAKSZT010054053.1, read as the reverse complement.
CCCTATTGTAAATGATGGTCTTAAAAGTATAAGAATGTTCTTTCATGAATTATAACAAATGTACAACACTAATACAAGGGATTAATAATAGGGTCGTATATGGGAACAAAGTGTACCTAATGTAATTTATAATACAGTTTTAATGTTCTTCATCAATTGTTTTTTTGTTTTTTTTTTGTTTTTTTTTAAAGATTTTATTTATTTATTCATTTATCCCCCCCGTTGCTGCTTGTGCTCACTGGGTCAGCTAACCACGCCATGCGGGCGGGCCTGCCCTCACCAGGAGGCCCCAGGGACCGAACCTGGGGCCTCCCATATGGTAAACGGGAGCCCTACTGATTGAGCCACAGCCGCTTCCCTGTTCTTCATCAATTGTAACAAAGGGTGCTACACTAATGCAAAGTGTCACCAATAAGGGGTTATATGGGAATGCGGTATTTTTACATGATTTTTCTGTAAACCTACAACTTTTCTAGTTAAAAAATTAAAACAATACCAGAACAAAACAGAAGTTCATAGTATTATCAAGTCTGAGACTGTTTTTCTAGGTTTCTTTTGGCTCTGATCTGGTCACTGGATTGTTTGTGCTCTCAGATTGATTTTTTTTTTGGATTCAAACTGGTTTTCTTGTGGTAAAGTTATATCTAGGGGGGAAGAGCTCTTTTGTTCTCCAAACCATTGAACATTAGGTTTTCTTCTGATTGGATCATCTTAAATCATAGACCATCTTAGGTCATATTCCGTTCTGGACTGGGCTTACTGTTTCTTCTGCTACCTATAATTTGATAGTAAACAAATGTCCAGTTTAGTCTTTTCAACTTAAAAATACATATTTGCCAGTGAATATATAGAAAGATACACATTGGATTAAAAAAAAAAACTCACCTAATAAGAAAATACCCAGTGTTATAAAATGTCTCTAGTTAAACCTGTTCTCTTTCATCTACTAAACCCTCTAGATGATTATTAATCAGATAGAAATGAGTGGAGTGTGTGCTTATAACTTTTGATAGGCTGGGGAGCAGATGTGGCTCAAGCAGTTGAGCACCTGCTTCCCACATGGGAGGTCCCGGGTTTGGTTCCCAGTGCCTCCTCAAAATAAATAAACAACAAGCAAACAGATGAAAAAACCAACTCAGGGGAGCCAGTGTGGCTCAGTGGTTGAGTGCCGGCTTCCCACATGCAAAGGCCCAGGTTCAATCCCTGGTCCTGGTACCTTAAAAAAAAAAAAAAAAAAAACTTTTGAGAGAATACATTGTTTTTAGAATCACTCAGAAAACCTGTAAAAGTGCAATTTGCATATCTCATAAAAGAATAAATTCTAGGTGAATTAAATGAATTTGTAGATGGACTGAAACTTAATACTAATACCAACATTCCAGATTAGAACATAAAGTTAAGCAGGATTTAAGAAATCTAAATTCTTGCCTTAATTGCAGATAGGTAAATTGTAAGAACTAAAATTGCCACATCCTGGAGTAGAGTTTTTTAAGAATGTTGAGATATGACATAAGAGACCTAATTGTACACATGTCAGAAATATGACTATGATGGATGCCCGTTGTCACCATTGTTATTCAATATTGTATTAGAAGTTCTAGCTAGGGCAATTAGACAAGAAAAAAAAATTAAAGGCATCCAAATAGGAAAAGAGGAAGTAAAACTCTCCCTGTTTGCTGATGACATGATCCTGTACTTAGAAAATCGTGAAGTATCCATGACAAAGCTCCTTGAGCTAATAAATGAGTTCAGCAAAGTGGTAGGATACAAGATCAACACGCAAAAATCAGTAATGTTTTTGTACACTAGTACAAAACAATCTGAGGAGGAAATCAGGGGGAAAATTCCATTTTCAATAGCAACAAAAAGACTCAAATTCCTAGGAATTAATTTAACCAAAGAAGTACAGGGCCTATATGCAGAAAACTACAAAACAATGCTAAAAGAAATTTAAAAAGACCTAAACAAATGGAAAGATATTCCGTGTTCATGGATTGGAAGAATAAATATTGTGAAGATGTCAATCTTGCCCAAACTGATTGATAGATTCAATGCAATCCCAATCAAAATCCCAACAGCCTACTTTACACAATTAGAGAAGGCAATTACCAAATTCATCTGGAAGGGTAAGTGCACCCGAATAGCCAAAAGCATTCTGAAAAAGAAGAGCGACGTGGGAGGAATTTCACTGCCTGATCTTGAAACATATTACAAAGCTACAGTGGTCAAAACTGCATGGTACTGGCATCGATCAGTGGAATAGAATTGAGAACCCAGAAATAAACCCTCACCTATACAGTCAACTGGTTTTTGACAAACCTACCAAGTCCATGTTAACGGGCCAAAACAGTCTCTTCAACAAATGGTGTTGGGAGAACTGGATATCTATAGCTAAAAGAATGAAAGAGGACCCCTATCTCACCCCCTATATAAGAATCAACTCAAAATGGATCAAAGATCTAAATGTAAAAGCCAGGACCATAAAACC
>JAKSZT010054053.1:3512678-3527639 GCA_026826555.1 Tolypeutes matacus | reverse complement strand
TGACCCTGCAATACCACTACTGGGTATATACCCAGAAGGACTGAGAGCAGTGACACGAACAGACATCTGCACACCGATGTTCATAGCAACGTTATTCATGGTTGCCAAAAATTGGTAACAGCCCAGGTGTCCATCAACAGACGAATGGATAAGCAAACTGTGGTCTATTCACACGATGGAATATTATGCAGCTATAAGAAGAAATGAAGTCGTGAAGCATATGTCAACATGGATGAACCTGGAGGACGTTAGGTTGAGCGAAGCAAGCCAGAAGAAACAAAAGGACAAAATACTGTATGATTGCATTACTATGAACCAAATATACTGTGTAACATATTGTTTGATTTTAAAAAAATTTATATGTATCCAGTACATTTAATTGAGAAATGTATATATTTATTCATCTGTGTTTACTTTTTAGTTTTTAATTGTTTATATATTCAATTATTAAATGTACAAAATAAAGTTATAAAAAAAAAAAAAAAAGAAATATGTCTATGCGTTTTCCAAGATGAACACTTCTGTGGAACCAGAATCCAAATTTTAAAAATCAACTGTTACTAAGGGAAGCGGATGTGGTGCAATCGATAGGGCTCCCGTTTACCATATGGGAGGCCCCGGGTTTGATTCCCAAGGCCTCCTGGTGAAGGCAAGCCAGCCCGCGCGGCGCGGTAAGCTGACGCAGCGGGACAACCCAACAAAGGGAGACAAGCAAACACTGAAAAACGCACAGCAAATGGACACAGCGAGCACAAGCAGCAAGGGGAGAGAGATAAATAAATAGCTAGCTAGCTAGCTAGATAAAATCTTAAAAAAACAAAACAAAAAACTATTACTAACACCTCAGAAGAAAATCTTTTTTTAGAATACATTTATTGAGATATAATTCACGTACCATACAATTCAACCATTTAAAGCGTACAATTCATTGGCTTTTGTATATTCAGAATTGTGCAACCATCACCACAAGCAATTTTTGAACATTTTCATTATCCCAACAGGAAATCCTGTGCCCATTAGCAGTCACTTCCCATTTTCCCCTAAGCCCCTTCAGCTTGGGGTAACCACAGAGTCTGCTTTCTGTCTCTATGGATTTGCCTATTCTGGTCATTTCATGTAAATGGAATCATACAATTTGAAGTCCTTTGTAACTGGTTTATTTCAGTTAGCATAATGTTTTCAAGGTTTATCCACATTGTATCATGTATGAGTACTTCGTTTCTTTTTATTGCTGAAATAATCCATTGAATAATAATCCACTGAATAATAATCTTCATTATTCATGGATTCACTATTTATGAATTTGTATACTGTTTGAAATTTATCTATAACCCCAAATCAATACTCATGGCTCTTTTGTGTTATGTGCAGAGTAGTGAAACACTTGGTTTGCCCAATGTGCATGTTTCTAGCTGAGGTCAAACGATAGTCCTCTGTCGTCTTGTTTCACCTCTCATCTTGTGTGAACAAGTGTCCTTTCACAGTGTATTTAGTGCCAAATTTTTTGCATTTTTGTGCTTTTTGTTGGTGATTTTACTGTTTAAAATGGCTCCCAAGTGTAGTGCTGAAGTTCTGTCTAGTGGTCTGAAATGCAAGAAGGCTGTGATGTGCCTTACTGAGAAAATATGTATGTTAGACAAGCTTTGTTCAGACATGAGTTATAGTGCTGTTGGCTCTAAATTTAATGTTACTGAATCAACAATACATATTAAACAAAGTGTCCTTATATATTGATCAGTTGATAAAAATGTGACAAGAAGTTCATAGGAATCGACTGTATCATATTTTACTTATGCATCAATTGATAGAAATTTGGATTATTTCTACATTTTTGGCTGTTAATGAATAATATGGCTATGAACATTCATGTACAGGTTTTTTTTCATTTCTTTTGGGAATATAACTGGAAGTGGGATTATTGGGTCATATGGTAACTCTATATTTAACCTTTTGAGTTACTGCCAGATTGTTTTCCAAAGTGGCTGAACATGGGAAGCGGCTGTGGCTCAATCAGTAGGGCTCCCGTTTACCATATGGGAGGCCCCGGGTTCGGTTCCCGGGCCTCCTGGTGAAGGCAAGCCCGCCCGCACGGCGTGGTTAGCTGACCCAGCGAGCACAAGCAGCAAGGGGGGGATAAATGAATAAATAAATAAAATCTTAAAAAAAAAAAAAAAAAAAAACAAAGTGGCTGAACAATTTTACACTCCCACCAGCAATGTATGAGGGTTCCAGTTTCTTCACATCCTTGTCAGCATTTGTTATTTTCTACTTTTTAAAGTCACCTTAGTGCCTATAAAGTGGTATCTCAATGTGATTTTGATCTTCATTTCCCCAATGACTAATGATCATGAGCATCATTTTATATGCTTATTAGCCATTCATATATTTTCTTTGGAGAAATGTCTATTCAAGTTCTTTGTCCTTTTTTTTTTATTATTTTTATTTTATTTTTACCAGGAGGTCCTGGGGATCAAACCCAGGTCTCTCCATATGGGAGATGGACGCCCAACCATGTGAGCCACATCTGCCCCCTGTCCATTTTTTAATTGAGTTTGACTTTTTTTTTTTTTTTTTTTTTTGAGTTGTTTGACTTTTTGTGTTGAGTTGTAGGAGTTCATTATATATTCTAGATAGAAGTGCCTTATCAGACATATGATTTACAAAATTTAATTCTGTCCTTGTCTTTTCATTTCCTTGACAGTGTTCTTTGAAGCACGAAAGTATTTTTAATTTTCATGAAGTCAATTTTATCTGCTTTTTCTTAATTGTTTGCAGTATTTGCTTTGTATCTAAGAAACTATTTCCTAATCCAAGGCCACAAGGATTTGTTCTTATATTTTCTTCTAAGAATTTTATAGTTTTAGCTCTTAAAATTAGGTTTTTGATCCATTTTGAATTAATTTTTACTTATAATGTGAGGTGAGGCATGGATTAAATAGTTTTTAAACATTTTTTTGAGGTACTGGGGCCTGGGATTGAACCTGGGACCTCTTATGCAGGAAGCTGGTGCTCAACCACTGAGCCACATTGGCTCCTCTGAATTTTCTTTCTTTTTTTTTCCATTCCGTTTGTTTGCTTGTTTTTGCCTGTCTTTAGGAGGCACCGGGGACCGGACCCGGGACCTTTCATGTGGGAAGCAGGCACTCAACTGCTTGAGCCACGTCTGCTCCCAAATATTTAAATTTTAAAAATGAAACTATAAAAGACTAGAGGAAAACATAAGTGAGTATTTACAAAATATTTGAGTGGAGGATTTTCTGTGCATGATACTAAAGACAGAAAGCCTAAAGAAAAAATAAAAGATTGGACCACATAAAAAGATAAATTTTTTATGTATTTAATCACAAAGATAGAAGAGACTGTGAGAGAAAGGAAAAAAAGAAGAGACTGTGAGAAGGAATATTTGCATGAATGCAGGTGTTTCAAATATAATATTGCATACCTGTATGATTTTCAGAGTCTATACCTACCATAATATTTGGAAAGTAAAATTACATGTAAGCATTCTTACTTAGAGCTGGGTTACATTCAAAGACTTGGTTCTTAAGAAGTAACAAATTTTTCACCAGAGTTTTTCTCGTTGTGGTTTAGGGAGTAAACTCTCGAAATCCTCGAAGACCTCCACCTAGTTCTGTAAACACAGGAGGTATCACAGAGATCATGGCAGAAGGAGGTGAATTAGAGTTTGTCAAAAGGATCATCCATGACAGTTTACAACTTAAAAAAAGATTAAGGTAAGCCAGTTATTACAACATGGTAATATTTCCTCCTTTTTTTCCTTTCCCTATGCAATTCCAAAAGAAACCAGGTAACACAAAGGAAAGGTAATCACAGTGGTCTGTAGAATAAACAAATAAAGATGGAAAAGGTAGCAGATCCTACAGTCTCCAATGACCTTGTTTCTAAGGGTGATCTCTCATGCCTTTAATTTACTTGTGTTTCCTGGAATCATCTCTACTACATGGTTACAAAGAGGAAAAACCATATGATTTTATTTCTCCCATTAGTATAGTATTATGATGGAACAAACCTGATTCAAATATGGCTTTTGATTAGAAAACAGATGGGTTCAGATCTGTTCCATGAGCCAGAATAAATTTGTTGCCTGGTCCTTGAAGCAATTTATTTTCTTGGAACCTGTCTCCCAAACAATGACAGATGTGAGGACATTGAGCTGTGAAGAACTTAATGAAGGGAAATTGAGATCACTAACCAGTTTAAGAAGAGGTTTAAGGCTATTCCTTTTTAAAAGCTAATTATTTTGGACAACACACCTGTTATTAAGCATCATGAGGTACTCAAGAAGAGCTGCTTCTCTTGCTTGACTTCTTACCTTGCCATGTGTTGTTGAAGTGATGGATAATTTAGTAGTTCAAAACTAAAGGGATTGAGCTCCTGCCTACCACATGGGAGGTCCCGAGTTTGGTTCCTGGTGCCTCCTAAAGAAGACGAACAAGACAGCAAGCTGATGCGACGGGCTGGTGCGGCAAGTTGACGCAACAAGAGACACAAGGAGGGAAAACATAATGAGACACGTAACAAAGCAGGGAGTGGAGGTGGCTTAAGCGATTAGGTGCTTCCCTCTCACACAGGAGGTCCGGGGTTCGGTTCCTGGTGATGAGCACACAACGAACAGACACAGCAAATGCAATTACAGCAGTGAGGGGGTGGGGAGAAATAAATAAATAAAATAAAACTAAAGGGACTTTCAACCCTAGGATTAACTTTGTGATGTAGTGGAGATTTTTTTCTTTTCTTTTTTTTTTTTAAAGATTTATTTTTATTTATTTATTCTCCCCTGGCTGCTTGTGCTTGCTGTGTCTGTTTGCTTTGCGTTTTTCTGTGTCTGCTCATCTTCCTTTTGTTGCGTCATCTTGCTGCGCCAGCTCACCGCACTGTGTGGGCCTGCTTGCCTTCTCCAGGAGGCCCCAGGAATGTTCAAACCCAGGGCCTCCCATATGGTAAACAGGAGCCCAACCAATTGAGCCACAGCTGCTTCCCCAGATTTTTTTCTTTATCTTTTTTATTTTTATTTATTTATTTATTTACACATGTTTATAACTGCTTATTTTAATAAAAGGACAATTCCAGAATCAGCCAGACATCCTGATTTATTACATGTGAGTTTATTTAAATATGTGTAGACAGCAACTTAATTATTAGATTCTACTCTCAGAAAAGTTAAACATTATTGAAACCAAAGGATACAGTTTTACTTTAAGTCAGTTTCTTCAAAGACATATTAGGATATGTTGAAGAAGAAAGAGGTTAAGTTATATTGAGCATTGAGAAGAGTCTGAGTAAGTAAACTTAAAGAAGGTAGCAGAACACTGAGACTCATGTAAAGAGGTAACCAGGGTCAAGACCATGTCAGTATCTGTCAACTTTTGAGGAGACTGGAGTCAACCAAGAAAATGGGAGCTGTCTCTTTATAGATGGCACTTCTAGGCTACTGTACTCTTTGGGTTGTTTGGGGGATCTTTTTAACATACAATATAGTAAATTTCTATTAATTCAGAAGTTCTGTTTGAACTACAAAAATAGGTTTTAAAGGAACGCTATTCTAAGGAATAGAAATTGGATTAGTATATTTCAAGACTGCCTGTACCTGGCTCTACGGCAGCACTCAAATTTGAATGAAAGTAATAAGTTTGCTAGAAGGATACATTGCTAGAGCCCATCGTATATCTCGGGATGAGTTGACTATTTTGAACTTGGTATCACATATGGGAAATGTTACCAAGTTATGATTTATATAAAACAGGATCAGCGGTCTGGTTTGCTCTTTTAGGATGAAAAGGGAAGAAATCAAGTGATTATTACTGAAAAAATAATAGATCATTGTTTTTTGAAATAACATACTGCTCACAAATACTGGTCACAATTTCACATCCTTCCTTGACTGTTTTATTCATACATGTTACCAGTTCATGTCTTTATGTATATTTTTATAGTTGACATCATAATGAGGCTCTGAAATTTTAGAATGCTGTGAAAACTGCCCATGTTGAAGCTCTAAAAAAATAAGGGATTAAAAACAAGTATTTTGGGAAGCGGCTGTGGCTCAATCAGTAGGGCTCCCGTTTACCATATGGGAGGCCCCGGGTTCGGTTCCCGGGGCCTCCTGGTGAAGGCAAGCCCACCCGCACGTTGTGGTTAGCAGACCCAGCGAGCACAAGCAGCAAGGGTGGGATAAATGAATAAATAAATAAAATCTTTAAAAAACAAAACAACAACAACAACAAAAAAAAGTATCTTAACCCTACCATCTGTTTCTTATCCCTCTAGATTTTTTTTTTTTTTCCTCTCCAGAGGTGCAAAACTAAGCAGAATTTGCAACATTATGGGGTGAAATAAGTTAAATTTGTTGAACTGATCTCAGTGATGGCACTGAATATACCTCCCTTCCCCTTTAAGGTTCAGGCCTCACCTAAATCTTGCTCAGCAGCAACTAAAGTTTGTTATGTTTATCTTAAGGACTTTTGCAGCTGGAAGGAACGTGGGCGGTAAAGTTATCCAACCTGTTCAGTTTGACAGATGAGAACAGTGGGACCCATATCTCCTAACTTTGGTCCACTGCTTTTTCCACCACCCCACACAGCCTCTTCAGCCCCAAGCTGCAGTTGAACTTCTAAGCGGATAGCCTTTCCATTGTGGATGAAGATTTACTAGTGCTTGTCACCTCTCCTTTCACTTTTTATATTTTGTGGCCTGAACGTACTTAATAGCATTCTCTTTTCTAGGAATTCACCCATATAACTAGCCTGTACATAAATTACCACACTTTCTATATCAAACCCCTCATGGCCCGAATTCCACTCTTACTGGTTTTAGCTCCATAGCTAGTACCCTTTGTAGCACTGATTTTATGATTTTTCCAGGAACGAACAACCAACTCTTCCAGGGCACCAACTCTACATTGGCCTCATCCGTTCTTCTTTTTGCTTTTTCCTTTTTAGTCCCTACCCCCTGCCAAGTGGTAAAATACTTCTCTATATAATCAATATACTTGGTTAGGCAATAAGTTGAATAATCTGGATCTTTTAAAAGTGATTCTTTGACTTATCTTTGTAATTTTGTTTTCTTATTGGTAAGGTTAGATAATAACTACTTCATAGGATGATCATATAATTGGAAACATATTTAGTATAATTAATAATAATAAAAAAGCTCAAATAGAGTCATTTTAATTCTTGACTGCTATAGGAACCCAAATGATTTAATGCCATGGTCCACTGTGTTGAAAGGAAATATTATAGGTACTTTGGTATTTTATTTTAAAGTAGAGCCTCCCCGTCCCCACTTTTCTGTCTTTCAAAACTAGGTGCTAGTATAGTTATGGGGTGCTATTAGTAATGGTTGTAGAGAACAATTGTGGATTTTTATAATTGAACTTTTAGTTAATTATCTGGCTAAAAGAGAGCTATGTTAAGTTCTAGAATGATCTTTCACTTGCCTTTATAAAAGGGTAAGCTACTTCAGTTTCCTTGTTTTTAAAATTGGATTAATGGGAAGCGGCTGTGGCTCAATCAGTAGGGCTCCCGTTTACCATATGGGAGGCCCCAGGTTCGGTTCCCGGGGCCTCCTGGTGAAGGCAAGCCCGCCCGCACGGCGTGGTTAGCTGACCCAGCGAGCACAAGCAGCAAGGGGGGGATAAATGAATAAATAAATAAAATCTTTAAAAAAAAAAAAAAAAAAAAAATTGGATTAATATCTTTTATGATTATTAGGATTTTTTTTTTTTTTTTTTTTAAAGATTTATTTATCCCCGCCCATGCCCGCCCCCCCTTGTTTTGCGCTCACTGTCTGTTCTCTGTGTTCTTCTGTGTCTACTTGTCTTCTCCTTTGGCAGCACCAGGAACTGATCCCCGGACCTCCTGGAGTGGGAGAGAGGCGCCCAATCTCTTGCGCCACCTCAGCTCCCTGGTCTGCTGCATCTCTTATTGTCTCTCCTCTGTATCTCTTTTTTTTGTTGCATCGTCTTGCTGCACCAGCTCTCCACATGAACCAGCACTCCTGGCGGGCCAGCACTCCATGCAGGCCAGCTCTCTGCATGGGCCAGCTTGCCGCACAGGCCAGCTTGCCTTTCACCAGGAGGCCCTGGAATTGGACCCCAGACCTCCCATATGGTAGACAGGAGCCCAATCGCTTGAGCCACACCCGTCTCCCTTGTTACGAGGATTGAATTGAATTCTGTGATATGAGAAGTGCTGTGTATTAAATAATATTACTATTGTTTATAATTTTGCTATCTCTTAAACAGTATAACCACAGTTGCAGAAAATGGAGAAAACATTGATCCTACCACTCGGACACAACTGTTAGCTTATTTTGGGTGCATTTCCTTCCAACTCCCCCCCCTCCTTTTTTTTATCTCCCATTTGATGTATTTTCCCCACAATCCACCTTATTATTTTTTTATATCATTTATACATGAACATATATAAATAATAAGTGTATAGTAAAAGTTGTGAACTTACAAAGCAAACATGCATAACATCACACTGGGGTCCCATATGTCAACCCACCACCAACACCTTGCATTGTTGTGAGACATTTGTTACAAATTATGAAAGAATATCGTCAAAATCTTACTACTAACTATATCTTACATTTGGTGTGTTTTCCCCCTGTTATTATTTTTTAAAATATATTTTTATTAGAAAAGTTGTGAACTTACAAAACAGTCATGCACATGTGCAAAATTCCTATACAACATCCCTTTATCAACACACCACACCATGGTAGAACATTTGTTACCGATTATGAGATAATATCATCAGAATATTACCACTAACCATGGTCCATAGTGTACATTTGGCATACTTTTTCCATACTTCTCCATTATTAACACAGTACATCTTTGGCTTAGATGCATGAATATTACAGTATTGCTGTTAACCACAGTCTGTAGGTCACTCCAGTTGTATTTTTCCCATGCTTCTCTACATTCCCACCACCCTGCAGTAGTGACGTACATCTGCTTTAGCTCACAAAGGACACTCTTGAATCTGTACCGTCAACCACAATTCTCATCCACTTCTGGGTTTACTGTGTTATTCAGTCCCTAGTTTATTTTCTAGCTTTCTTTATTCTTTCAAGCCACATTCCCATTTACAAACCAGCTGTTACTCACTATAATGTGTTACCATCAACTCTATACATTTCCACACTTTTACAGTAAAGTTAATTAAAACTTCTATATACATTAAGCTTCAGTAGTCCATCTCAGTCCTCCTCTTAACTCCTTTAAGAATCCACCACCAATGACCAGGTCTTGAAGATATATTCCTACATTTTCTTCTAGGAGCTTTATGGATCTTGCTTTTATATTTAGGTTTTTGACCCATTTTGAGTTAATTTTTGTATAAAGTGTAAGATAGGAGTCCTCTTTCTTTCTTTTGGCTATGGATATCGAGTTCTCCCAGCACATTTGTTGAATGGACTCTTCTGCCCGAACTGGGTGGGTTTGACAGGCTGTCAAAAATCACTTGACCATAGATGTTTCTGATCCATCAGTTCAGTTCCAGTGGTCTATGGGTCTGTCTTTATGCCAGTACCATGCTGTTCTGACCACTGTGTAGCTAGGTAATAAGTCAGGAAGTGAGAGTGCTCCAACTTCGCTTTTTCCTTTTTAAGATGTTCTGGCTATTTGGGACCTCTTACCCTTCCAAATGAATTTGATTATCGTGCTTTCCATTTATTTAAAAAATGCTGGTGGAATTTTTATCGGGGTTGCATTGAATCTGTATATCAATTTGGGTAGAATTCACATCTTAATGATATTTAATCTTCCAATCCATGAGCATGGATTGTTCTTCCAATTATATAGGTCTTTTAAAATTTCTTTTAACAATGTATGGTAAGCCAAAAGCATTCTAAAAAAGAAGAGCAATGTTGGAGGAATTTCACTGCCTGATCTTGAAACATATCACAAAGCTACAGTGGTCAAAACAGCATGGTAGGTGTGGCTCAAATGGTTGGGTGTCTATCTGCCATATGGAGGGACCTGGGTTCGATCCCCGGGACCTCCCGGTAAAATAAAAAATATATATAGAAGGCGCATGGGCTGCCAGGCTCTGTGTGCCACTGAGCCGTCAGGCCCGGGGAGCCATGCAGCAGGATGATGACGTAACAGGGGAGAGACAAGACGAGATGCTCCAGAAGCCAGAAGCTGAGGTGGCGCAGGCGGCAGAATACCTCTCTCTTGCATCGGAGGTCTCCAGGATCGAATCCTGGTGAAGACTGGAAGAGGAGGATGAGAAGAGATGGCAGGAAACAGACACGGAGAATTGCCCAGCAAATGGACACAAAACAGCAAATGGGGAAGGGGGAGTTTAAAATGGATAAAGTAAATAAATAAATATTTAAAAACAAACAAACAAACAAAAAACAGCATGGTACTGGCATAAAGATAGACACATCGATCAGTGGAATAGAATTGAGAACCCAGAAATAAACCCTCACCTATATGGTTAGTTGGTTTTTGACAAACCTACCAAATCCATGTTAATGGGACAAAACTCTTTTCAACAAATTGTGTTGGGAGAACTGGATATCTGTAACCAAAAGAATGAAAGAGGACTCCTATCTCACTCCCTGTACAAGAATCAACTCAAAATGGATCAAAGACCTAAATATAAAAGCCAGGACCATAAAACTACTAGAAAAAAACGTTGGGAAACATCTTCAAGAACTTTTAATAGGTGGTGATTTCATGGACCTTATACCCAAAGCAAGTGCTTTACATTGTTGGTTAAGTTTATTCCTAAATATTTTATTCTTTTAGTCACTATTGTAAATGGAATTTTTTTCCCTGACTTCCTCCTCAGATTGCGCATTACTAGTGTCTTTTACCAGCCAATCTTTTTTTTTTTTTTTTTTTGAGGTACCAGGTCTGGGGATTGAACCTGGAACCTCGTATGTGGGAAAGCCGGCACTCAACCACTGAGCCACATTGGTTCCCTACTAGTGTCTTTTTTAAAGTCTATGTCATCTGATATAAGTATAGCTACTCCAGCTTTTTTTTTTTTTTTTTTTTTTTTTGGTTACTGCATGCGTGGAATATATTTTTCCAGCCTTTCACTTTCAATCTATTGGTATCCTTGGGTCTAAGGTGAGTCTCTTGCATACAGCATGTAGGTGATTCGTATTTTCTTATCCATTCTGCTAGTCTGTGTCTTTTGATTGGGGGAGTTTAATCTGTTAACATTCAATGTTATTACTGTGAAGGAAGTTCTTATTTCACCCATTTTGACCTTTGGGTTTTATCTGTCATATTTTATTTTCACTACTCTTGAGACTTTTTCATTTCTAAGTCTATTCCAAGCCTCTTTTTCCTGTCTTTTCAGATTGTAGCACCATCTGTATTAGTCAGCCAAAGGGGTGCTGATGCAAAATACCAGAAATCTGTTGGTCTTTATAAAGGGTGTTTATTTGGGGTAGAAGTCCACAGTTACCAGGCCATAAAGCATAAGTTACTTCCTTCACCAATGTGTATTGCCACATGTTGGAGCAAGATGGCTGCCGATGTCTGTGAGTGTTCAGGCTTTCTGGGTTTCTCTCTTCCTGGGGTTTGCTTGTCTCTGGGCTCAGCTCCTCTGCTATCTCCACAAGGTCAGCTGTAGACTATGAGGCTCTATAGACTTTGCCTCTCTCCACAAGGTCAGCTATAGACTCAGGCAAATGGCTCAGCTCTATCCCGGGGCCTTCTCTCCTTCCTCACGACCAAGCTCCTTCATCTGCTGGCCTTGGGCTCCAGCATCAAAACTCGAACATCAGAATTCCAACTTAAAACTACTACAACTCTGTTCTTTACCGTGCCTTTTATATTTGATTCCCCACACACCAAGGGGAATCAACGCCCTACTGATGTGGCCCAGTCAATACCCTAATCATAACTTAATCATGCCCAGATTAGCAGACAGTTTACAAGCATGATCCAATATCTGTTTTTGGAATTCATAACTATATCAAACTGCCAAACTGCTACAACATCCTTTAGTATTTCCTGAAAAGCTGGTCTCTTGGTTACATACTCTCTCAGTTTCTGTTTATCTGTGAATATTCTAAACTTGCCCTCATTTTTGAAAAACAATCTTGCCGGATATAAGATTCTTGACTGGAAGTTTTTCTCTTTCAGTATCTTAAATATTTCATACCTCTGTCTTCTTGCCTCCCTGGTTTCTGAATGAGAAATCGGCACTTCCTGTTATTGGGTATCCCTTATATGTTATGCATTGTTTTTTTTCTTGCTAATCTCAGAGTTCTCTCTTTGTCTTTGGCATTTGACATTCTGATTAGTATGTGTCCTGGAGTTGGTGTATTTGGATTTATTTGGATGGGCGTACATTGTGCTTTTTGGACACGGATATCTATGTCCTTCAATAGGGTTGGGAAATTTTCTACCATTATTTCCTCAAATATTCCTTCTGCCCCTTTTCCCTTTTCTTCTCCTTCTGGGACACGCATGAAGTGTATGTTTGCATGTCTTTTGCTGTCATTTAGTTCCCTGAGACCTTGTACAGTTTTTTCCATTCTTTTCTTCACCTGTTTTTTTGTATGTTCGCTTTTGGAGACCATTTCTTCAAGCTCACCCGCCCTTTCTTTTGCCTTCTAAAATCTGCTATTATATGATTCCAATGTTTTTTTGTTTTTTTTTTACCGGGAGGTACCCGGGATCGAACCCCCAGTCTCTCCATATGGTAGATGGACGCCGAACCTCTTGAGCCACATCCGTTTCCACCCAATGTGTTTTTAATTTCATTTATTGTACCTTTCATTCCCGTAAGAGCTGCTATTTTTCTATGTATGCTTTCAAATTCTTCTTTGTGCTCATCCTCTGTCTTAATATCCTTAATCTCTTTAGCCATTTCATTGAATTTATTAAGAAGATTTGTTTGAACATCTATGATTAGTTGTCTTACTCCTTTATGTCACCTGGATGCTTATCTTGTTCCTTTAACTGGGCCATATCTTCCTGTTTCTTGGTATGGATTGTAAGTTTTTGTTGATGTCTTGACATCTCGCTTACTACATGTATTTATTCTGGGTGCAATTTCTCTCTTTAGTTTAGGGTTTTCTTGCCCTTCCTCCCTTGCTGGGTGTGTAGTAGCAGCCGAGGATGTAGTTGGTGCTGTAAGCTGTGGAGGCTCAAGATGCCCACATTGCCCCAGGGACCGATGAAGCTTCTTCCCCCTTTCTCCTTTGCCAGGAGTAGGGAAAGAGTCACAGCTGTGTATAATAATCCAACTTGTGCAGACCTAGACTGAGTTACCCAGAAAGACTGATGAAGCTTCACGCCCCTTCCTCCCCTGCCTGGGGTGGGGATGGAGCTGCAGGTATAGGCAGCAGTCTTATGTTGTGCGGGTCCAAAATGACCACATTTTCTCTGTAGACTTCCAACTATTCAGTCTGTGCCAGCTGAATGTACCTGCAGTTACCCGGAGAGGCTGGTGTAGGGCCCACCAGCTTCCTCCCTGCAAGAGGTGGGGCTGAAGCTTAGGCTAGGGCTGCAGGCCAATCTGGGTGAAAGAAGCCAGTTCCTACCATCACTGTGATTTTCAGTCAGCCTGGCTTCCCCTCATGCCAGGGGCGGAGTTAAAATGGCAGCTACAGGCCTCTTTCCTGCTTGGACAGGTTCAAACTTTAGCTGTTCTTAGGGTTATACTTTAGCCAGCTGAATTTACTAATCAGTAGCTGAAGTTGGTGGCCAACCGTCTCTTCCTCCTGTTTTTGGGAAATGGAGCTTCCAACTCCAGTCACAGAACAGCTCCCCAGGCGACTTGAGCTGCCAAAGTAGGATGATCACCAGCCTCCACAGCGTGGCCTGTATTTTCCCAGAGAGGCTGGCACAGATCCCCCCAGCTTTCTCTCTGCCAGAGGTGGGGCTGGGGCTTATGCTAGAGCTGCAATCTGACCTGGATGGAAAGAAGCTGGTCCCTATCAGCACTATGATTTTCAGTCCACCCTGCTTCCCCTCATGCCGGGGGCAGAGTTAAAATGGCAGCTAGTGGCCTCTTTCTGACTTGGACAGGTTCAAACTTTAGCTGTTCTTAGGATTATACATTAGCCCTTCGAAAATACTAATCAGTAGCTGAAGTTTGTGTCCAACCGTCTCTTCCTCCCCACCAGTTTTTGGGTAGTGGAGCTTCCAATTCCAGCCACGGAACAGCTCCCGAGGTGGCTTGTGCCTCCAGTGGAGGATGGGCACCGGCCTCCGGGGCGTGGAGTGCTCTACTCACGAATCTTGTCTGCAGATGGGCAGTCTCCTCCTTCCATTCTTTCTGGGATGTTGCAGGATGCACTTCTGGCCTCCTGGAGTCCCCAGACAGGTGCTTTAGATAGCTCTGGGTGATTACTAACTGCCCTGTAGTACGAGCTGACTCTAGGAGCTCCTTACTCTGCCACCATCTTGCTGGTTGTTCCCAGCTCACCCCTTTTTAATTCACATGGCTGTAATCATGAATACAAAGAATTTTGTCTTCTGCCTTTGTTTTTAACTATACTTTCTATCATTCTTGTTTCTTTGTGGTTGATAGTCTGTCTGTGTATCAGCATTTTAAATAGCTTCACAACAACCCGTAAAATTTTGTTTTAGCTTTGTGAATTTGGAATTTATGATAATTTAAATAGCAGATTTTGAGATCAGGTGGACATTAGGATGGCTCCAGTGAATATTTGGGGGCATTTATTTCGGTAATTTAAATATCATAGGGAACAGGATTTGGGCTCTACTAATAGAGGAGGGGTTTTTAGATTAGGTTCACAGGCCCTCTCACCCACACCTCTGTTTTTCTTTTCTTTTTTAGATTACATTTCAGTTTAGGGTTTAAGAAAGGGTACCATTTTTTTAAAAAAGTTTATAAATAACCATTCCCAACTTAAAAAAAAATTACCCAACACATTTTATGAGGCCAACATCACCCTAATACCAAAGCCAGATAAAGATTCCACAAGAAA
>JAKSZT010054053.1:3347329-3472678 GCA_026826555.1 Tolypeutes matacus | reverse complement strand
GAGTTGCCCAGCGAATGGACACAGAAACAGCAAAAACGGGGGGGGGGAGGGGAAGGGGTGTAAAAATGGATAAAAGTAAATAAATCAATCAATCCTTAAAAAAAAAAAAAAAAAAAAAAAGTATTGGTGATGATATATTGAATTTCTATAAAACTTCAAATAAAATTGACCAAAAAAAAAGCAATTGCTAATGGGTATGGGATTTCTTTTTAGGGTGATGAAAATGTTCTGGAATTAGACAGTGGTGATGGCTGCCCACTCTTGTGCCTATATTATAAATGACCGAACTGTACACTTTAAAAATGGTAAATTGTATGGTATGTGAATTATATCTCAATTTTTTAATTATAAGTTAATGGGAAGAAGCTAATCAACAGAGAGATTAAATATTTAAGAGAAATAATACTGGAGTATGTAAGGTTCCTAAGAAGTGGGGAAGATGATGGAATCCAAAATACAAATGGGGTCTTTAATTAGAATATGATGATGATGATGATGATGATGATGATGATGATGATGATAGGTTATCCAACAGAACCAAAAGCCCAACCCATGGTCTTTCAAAAGGACCTGAAATATCATCTTTGCCATGTATCCTTCATCATAAGCAAAGTGAAAAAATAATCTCAAAATGAACACTCTAAGAAAAAAACAGTATTTTTCCCAACAACTCATACTTTTAGAGCTTAAGAATCTATAATAAAAACAATAGTTTTCAATGGTGATTCTTACATATCTCCACTGGTAAAATTTTGGTAAATTTGACCTATTAAAATTAAATGCCTTTAAATTATTATTCATCACTAATATCCTTTCTACTTGTTTAAATCTCTGATACAGAAGACTTACTGAAGACAATGTTAATTTCCCCCATGGGTTAAATAAGCAATTAAATAGTAATTCCATCCAAAAACAAAGATCCTGGAAAAATGAAAAAATGACCACCACTGATGACCATAAATTAACTATTTGAATAACCAAAAATCCTACTGATAATTCAATGATAAACTACTTTGATCAATCCAGCTGATCTCTTAAATGCAGATCTTTGTGCTAACTAAAGAGCAAATGACAGGAAAGAAAAACCTAACAGTCCAAATACCTCTTTGCCCTTTCCAAGTACAGTTAAGAGCACCGCAATTCCCCAGTAAAGCTCAGGGACTGATTCTAAATCCCAGTGAAATTTTTTTGTTAAAAAAGGCTAGTAGTAAGAGAATCAGTTAAATAAATTTAGGTTTTTAGTATAGGAAAGTCAGGAACAATCTAAAAGGAAGCTGTTTAAATAAGTTATACCACATTCATCCAAGAGGAACCTATGCAGTAATTAAAAGGAATACGATTGAGCTGATGTACATATATGGGTATGGAGAAGGGGTACCTAATTTATTAGGTAGAAAAAAATAAGTTTGAGAAGTATACATTTATATTATGATGGCATTCTTATAAAAACAAAACAAAACAAAACCCTGTATTTGTGTATGCATAGAGAAAAGTCTGGAAAGGTAAGTACTATCTCCGGATGTGGGAGTGGGAGGATAGATAAGTAGGAGTAGGACACTTTCATTCTCTTCATATTTTTGTATTATTTGAACACATTTTATGTACTATCACTTTAATAATAATAAATGTTTTATAACTATGGAAAATGTGTATAATATAATGTTAAGTGGGGGGAAAAAAACTCCATGATTGAATCTACACCAAAATTACAACCACAAAAACTATTATATATGCATAAGGACAAAGGCTAGAAAGAAACACAGATAATAAAGTAATTTGACCTTTTGGGGTAGAGGAATTATGACCCTATGACCTTTTTCTTTTATGTATGCAGCATTACTATTAAAATATCATTTAGGAAGGGTATATTTCTGTAATTTTTTCATTAAGGACTCTAATTAGTATGTACAATAAGAAGTAATTCCCTTTTCAAAAAAGGGAAACAGGCTTTTGGTTTCAGAGTACTTGCTTTCCATGAAAGAAAGCCAATTCTGTTGGGAGGCCAAACCAAGATATTTCCCAAGGTGACAGGAGCCCCCAAAAGATAATACTGCAACTTAAGCATTAATCACATAGCTTCCCAAGACATTTGGGGCAGGAGGAAGAGCAATATAATTAATGTTTTCCTAGTGCCTTCAAACAGAGTTGCTGCTCACACATACAGTTATTATTCAAAAATAAATACATTCATATTCAGCATGATAGACTAGAGCACACAATTTATTAACTATATCCTAATCACCAAAATGTACAAAATATCAAGTATAGGCTAGTCTAACTGAATAAAGTAAACTGAAAGTTAATGAAGAGTCTACTCTTAGACTGTTGGCAAAACGAGTAGCCACTTAGACTTCTAAGAAAACAGAAACACTTATCTAAGGATTGAAAATCCTTTTATAGGACAAAGTCTAGCAATCTGAATTCACTTGTTAAGTATCTAGGTCACTTTAGCACCTTGGGACATCTAAAACTCTGAACACAGTCAAGACCTTTTTTCATTCTCATTTCTGAGATCACAGGGAGGCACGGGAACTAAAATTAGCTATCACGTGGAAATTAGCAATTTATTCCATCAGTCTTTTAGCTTCACAGAATAGCCTATTGTCAACAGGCATGTGAGATTTTCCCAAAATGAGTCCTGCTCTGCTACTGATGAAAAAGGTATTATCGTTATAGATTGGCGTTTAGAAGGATATTCTGTAGTTGAAATAGCACTAGTTCTAGTACTATAGAGGCTGAACCTGATGTAACAATAACATAGGCTGAAACCCCCAACCTTGCCTCAGGATTGGTTTCTATTTATTAGACAGTCACTGAGGTGCTAAAAATGGTACAATTACACAGTATCACAGAGCACAGAGACCTTCAATGCCCGCCTTTGGTTAAAAAAAAAAAAAAATCAGTAAGTGTCACACTTTATTCAAGCTTAGCTGAGGGCTTGATTAAACTGCAGGAGGTCCTTATGTGGCTGGTTATTACGGAAAAGCACAAACAAAAATCTAATTGCAATGGTCAAATATGATTATAACAGTATTGACAAGTATAGGGAAGAAAAACAGAGAGCTATCACACCAGTAATCCTATTACCTTATCATTTATACTAGGTTTAATAACAGGAAGAGCACCTATCATTTACTAAATGTCTACAATGTGCCAGTCATTTTAAATGTATTATTGCTAAACTTTATGACTAACATCCTTTAACCCCTCATTTTAATATGAGAACATTCAGTCTCATGGAAGCTAAGAAAATTACCTAAAATCTCACAGCTAGTAAGTGGCACCCTCAAGGCTGGTACGTAGGACAAGTGACTCTTTCTACAACACCTTCTGTTTCCCTTGAGAGAGCACTTAAGAGTTAAGGAAATGTTAAGAGTTAAGGTCTAATGTTTTGTGTAATATTCTTTTCCCATCATTAGCTGGGTTTATATTTTGGAAACTATTTTTTCATATATCTCATGGAGTAAAAAGCCATTATAATGCAAATATTCTCACTGTCCTGATTTTGTGATAATCAGGGTAAGCTAAACATTCGCTATATTAGAAACCATGCATGTGTCCCCAGACCTAGTTTTTCTACCTAGGTCTGGTTTTTAGAATGCTGGTGATAAACTAAGCCTGATTTATTATATGACCATCCTGTATGGGAAATGACTGTAACTCTAAGTATCTTTGGTCAACCTTAAGTGATATAGCAAGGGGGTGGATGTGGCTCAAATGGTTGGGCGTCCGTCTCCCAAATGGAGGGACCTGGGTTAGATCCCCAGGACCTCCCAATAAAAATTTTTAAAAAAAGAAAAATATAGAAGGCGCGCAGGCCTCCAGGCCCGGTGCACGGGTGCACCATTAGGACCCGCGAGCCACGCAGCAAGATGATGACACAACAGGAGAGTGACACAAGGGAGAGCCAAAATGAGACGTGCCGAAAAACCGGGAACTAAGATGGCGCAGGTGGTCGGATGCCTTTCTCCCACATCGGAGGTTCTGAGGATCGAATCCCAGTGAAGACAGGAGGAGAAGGATGAGAAGAGAGGGCAGGAAACGGACACAGAGAGTTGCCCAGCGAATAGACACAAAAACAGCAAAAATGGGGGGGCGGATAAAAATAGATAAAAGTAAATAAATAAATAGATCAATCTTTAAAAAAAAGTATAGGGGAATAAGATACGGACTATAGTTAGTAGTAATACTTTGATGATGCTCTTTCATAATTTCTTTTCTTTTTTTTTTAAAGATTTTATTTATTTATTTATCACCCCCTTGCTGCTTGTGCTTGCTGTGTCCATTTGCTATGCGTTTTCTGTGTCTGCTTGTCTCCCTCTGTTGGGTCATCTTGCTGCATCAGCTCACCGCACCACGTGGGCTGGCTTGCCTTCACCAGGAGGCCTCGGGAATCGAACCCGGGTCCTCCCATATGGTAAAGGGGAGCCCTATCGATTGAGCCACATCTGCTTCCCTCATAATTTCTTAACAAATGTTTCACAACAATGCAAATTTGTGGTGGGGTGATGTGTGGGAGCCCTGTATGATGTTATACATGTTTGTTTTGTAAGTTCACAATGTTTACTGAACACTTACTGTATGTTCATGTATGAATGATATACTTCAATAAATTGTTTTTTTTTTTTAAAACCATTATAAATTATAGTATTGACATGTCTTATATAGAGAAAAAATATCCATCAAAAAGGTGTTAGAGGGGAATGGATGTGGCTCAAGCGGCTGAGCGCCTGCTTCCCACATGGGAGGAACCAGATTTGGTCCCCGGTGTCTCCTAAAAACAAAAAAACAAACAACACGCGAACAAATGAAAAAAACCAACTCAGGGGAGCCAATATGGCTTAGTGGTTGAGCACCAGCTTCCCACATATAAGGTCCCGATTCAATCCCCGGTCCCGGTACCCCAAAAAAACAATAAAATTTTTTTTAAAAAGCTGCTAGAACTAATAAATTGAGTAAAGTTGCAGGATATAAGAGCAACACACAAGAATTAGTTGTATTTCTATACACTAGCAATGAATACTCCGAAAAGGAAATAAAGAGAATGATTCCATTTACAAAAGGATCAAAAAGGATCAAATTTCAACAAATTACGTTGGGAACACTGGCTATCCATAAGCAAAAAAAAAAGATGAAATTAGAACCCTACCATATACCATATATAAAAATTAATTCAAAATGGATCAATGGCCTAAATGTAAAAGCTAAAACCATAAAACTCTTATAAGAAAATATAGGGGAAAATCTTCATGACCTTGGATTTGGTGATAGATTCTTATACATGATAACAAAAGCAAAAGCAACAAAAGGAAAAATAAATTGGACTTCATTAAAATTAAAAACGTTTGTGTATCTAAGGCCATTATCAAGAAAATAAAGAGAACCTACCGATACAGTGGCAAATCATACCTCTGAGTTTAATATCCAGAATATATAAAGAATTCCTACAACTCAACAACAAAAGATAAACAGCCCAATAAAAATGGGCAAAGGATTTTCAAAAGACATTTCTCAAGAGAAGATACACAAATGGCCAATAAGTACATGAAAGGTTGTTTAACATCATTAGCCACTAGGGAAAAGCAAATCAAATCCACAATGAAATTCTACTTCATACCCACTATGATAGCTATTATTAGAAAGAAAGACAAAACAAAACAGAAAACAACAAGTGCTGGAGAGGATATGGAGAAATAGGAACATTCATACATTGTTGGTAGAAATGCGAAATGGTGCAGCCACTGTGGAAAATAGTATGACAGTTCCTCAAAAAGTTAAACATTGAATTACCATATGACCCAGCAGTCAGAATCCTAGGTATACCCAAAAGAACTGAAAGAAGGAACTCAGATATTTTTACATCAATGTTCACAGCACCATTAGTCACAATAGCCAAAAGACGGAAACAATCTAAGTGTCCACCAAGAGATGGATAAACAAAATATAGTCATACAATGGAATGTTATTCAGCCATAAAAAAGGAATGAAGTGCTGATACATGCTACTAATATAGTTGAACCTTGAAAATATTATGCTAACTAAAATAAGCCAGAAACAAAAGGATAAGTATTGTAAGATTACATTTACATGAAATACCTGTGGGTAAGCAAGTTCATAGAGACAGAAAATAGATTAGTGATCACAAGGGGTTGGAGTTGGAGAAAATGAGGAATGACTGCTTAATGGGTAGAGAGTTTCTGTTTTGGGTGATGAAAAAGTTTTGGTAATGGTTGGTGCTGATAGTAGCACAACATTGTAAATGTACTTAATACACTGAACTGTACAATTAAAAATGGTTAAGATGGTAAGTTTTGTTATTATATATATATAACACAATAAAAATAATAAATCAGTTTTAAAAAGAATAAAATATTTTGAATTACATTTAATCAAGGATATACAAGATTTATACACTGAAAATTAAAAAATATTACTAAAAGAAATTAAAGACATAAGTAAATGGAAAGATAGCCCATGTTCATGGGTTAGAAGACTTAATAATGGCAATACTCAGCAGAGCAATCTACAAATACAATACAATCCATAATCCAATAAAATCCCAACAGCCAGTTTTGCAGAAATGGACAGCTGATCCTCAAATTCATAAGGAAAGGGGAGTGATCCTAAATTGTCAGAACAGTCTTCAAACAATGGGCCTGTGAAAACTGGATATCCAGGCACTAAAGAATGACATTGGACTCTTACCAAATGCCATATAAAAAGATTAATTCAAAATGGGTCAAAGACCTAAATTTAAGAGTTAAATCTACAAAACTCAGAAGAAAACAGCAGCAAATCCTCATGACATTGAATTTGGCAATGGTTTCTTAAATATGACACCATTAAGGACAAGCAACAAAAGAAAAAACAGATAACTTGGACTTCATCAAAATTTTAAAACTTCTGTACTTCAAAGAACACCATCAACAAAGTATAAAGGGAGTGGAGGTAGCTCAAGTGATTAAGCACCTCTCTCCCACATGGGAGGTCCCGGATTTGGTTCCCAGTGCCTCCTAAAGAGAAGATGAGCAGACACAGAGAGCACACAACAAATGGACAGAGAGCAGGCAGCGGGGGGGGGGGGCCCCTGAATAAATAATAAAATAAATCTTAATAAAAGAAAGTATAAAGATTACCCACAAAATGGGAGAAAATGTCTGCAAATCATATATCTGATTAGGGTCTAATATCTGGAATATAAAAAAGAACTCAACAACAAAAAGACAATCTAATTTAAAAATGGGCAGGAGAGCAGATGTGGCTCAAGTGGTTGAGTACCTACATCCCATGTACAAACTCCCGGGTTCAATCCCCAGTAACTCCTAAAAGTAAAAAAAAAAAAAAAAAAAAAAAACCAACTAAGGGGAAGCTGGTATAGCCTGCTGGCTTCCCACACATACAAGGTCCTCCTTGGTTCAATCCCCAGTCCCACTACCTCAAAAAAAAAAAAGGGAGGGGGGTAGGCAAAGGACTTGAATAGACATTTCTCCAAAGAAGATATACAAATGGCCAATAAGCACATGAAAAGATGTTTAACATCATTAATCATTAGAAATACCACTTCACATCCACTAGGGTGGTCATATTAATGAAAAAATGAAGAATAACAAGTGTTGGCAAGGACATGAAGATACTAGAACCTTTGTACATTACTAACAGGAATGTAAAATGTGCAGCCTCTGTGGAAAACAGTTTGGTAGTTCCTCAAAAAGTTGAACATAGAATTACCATATGATCTAGCAATTCCAGTCCTAAGTATATATCTAAAAAAACTGAAAACAGGTGTTTAAACAAAAACTTTTATATGAATGTTCATAACAGTTTTGGTTTTGTTTTTTTTTTTGCTCCTCTGCTCATTGTTTTTGCTCATTGTTTGCTTGTTTTTGCTCGTTGTCTACTCATTGTTTATTTGTTTGTTTGTTTCTTTCTTTAGGAGGCACTGGAACCAGGACCTCCCATGTGCGAGGCAGGCACAACTGCTTGAGCCACATCCACTCCCAACAGTTTTATTCACAATAGCCAAGAGGTGGAAACAACCCACACTTATAATATATAATATAATAATATAATAGTAATAAAAAGAACATTCTATCAATGCTGACACTCTTCAGTAACTCCCATATAAGCAAACAGGAAGGAGAGTGATGTCTGGAAGTAGACAGGTCATTTACACTAAAGAAGAGTACCTCACCTCTCTCCTACATCTCTCATAGGTCCCTTCTAAGCCAACTATAAATATGCCCATACTGCTCCCAACTTTTAAAAAAAGGGAGCATATGGTGGCCTGAGGGACTTGCTGTCCCATAACTTGTCTTGTGTGAAGAAGGCAGTCATGAAGCACTCCCACAACATTCTAAAATACAAGGAAAAATGTCTCCGGGGGAATGGATGTGGCCCAAGCAGTTGAGTGCCTGCCTCCTACATGGGAGGTCCAAGGTTCAGTTCCCAGTGCCTCCTAAAGAAAAACAATGAGCAGACAATGAGCAAAAACACATAAGCAGGGAGCAGAAGGGGCTCAAGCAGTTGAGCACCAGCCTCCTACATACGAGGTTCCAGGTTCAATCCCCAGTACCGGTCCCTCAAAAAAATAAAAGTCTCCAAATTACGTCAAGACATTTCTATGTTACGTATTTCAAAATGTTAAAAGTCTTTTTTTTTTTCATCTTTATTGAGAATTGTTTCTTTTATCAACATAAACTAGTTCTTTTTCCAATTTGATGCTTTTTTTGCCTTCTATTCTACTTTTTCTGATATTAGTATTATGACTAGGGGACTCTCATTTGCCCAGTATAGTTTTGCCCATCCCTTTATTTTTCATTTTTCTATCATTTTAGGTATGCCACTTACTAAATTTTGTAGAGAAATTATTGTTATACAGTCAACAAATATTTACTGAATGTCTATTACTTGCCAGTTATGTTGTGAAAATTTTGTTTGGTCTGCTCTCAGAGTGATTTTTTTTTTCCCCCAAATGTCAAACTGTTCAAGTCACTAACCATCTTAAAATCCTCCTCTAGTTCCTGAATGTCTGAGGAATCAAGTCCATCCTAATTTCTTTTTTTTTTTTTTTCCTTTCAGTTTTTTGCTTTAATCAGTGTTCTTTTCCATAAGAAAAATCACTTGCTTCCCACTGTTGGTTAAGCCCATTCTAATTTGCATGTTATCAAAGGCTCTTTGTGACCAGTTCTTGGTTTTCCTTTCAGTCTCATTTTCTATTCTTCTCCAACCTGCTATTGTACATCTACTTTAGCCCCACCTACATGCAGTTCTCAATTGCTGCTTTCTATACTAAGAATTCTTTCACCCTTCAATTCCATCCTTCCATATTCAGCTCAAAGACCTGGAGTCTTCACTAACACCATGCCCACCATCGCTGTTCTCTTCAGATTCATATTTTCAACTGCCTATTCAATACCTCCATTGGAATACCCCACAGACTTCTCAGATTTGATATGCCCCAAATGAAAATACCCTGTCCCCCCAAATCCTCTCATTCTCCCTTGATCCCTATTTAGTAAACAGTATACCATCTATCTTCTAGCCTAAGCTGGAACCCTAAGCAACATAATTGGCTTTTCTGTTTTCCTTAACTTTTACCAAGTCCTGTTAATCCTATTTCATGACTCTCTCAAATTCATCCAGTGTTCTCTATCCCTACCGCCCCTACCTACTTAACCCACCAATGTATCCAACCTAGATTACTGAAACCATTTTCTACCTACTTCCTGTAACTCCAGTCTTAATCTCCCTGCAATCTATTCTCCACACTGCTCCTATCTATTTTAAATCTATTTTAAACACAATTCTGAACACGTTATTCCCCTGCTTTAAAACTTTAGGGGAGGGGGCGGATGTGGCTCAAATGGTTGGGCGTCTGTCTGCCATATGGAGGGACCTGGGTTTGATCCCCGGGACCTCCCAGTAAAATAAAAAATAAAAATAAAATAAAATAAAATAAATAAAATAAAATAAAATAAAATAAAATAAAATAAAATAAAATAAAATAAAATAAAATAAAATAAAATAAAATAATTATTAAAAAAAAAAAACAACTTTAGGGGATAAGGATGAAGTGAGTAGCCCTGAAGACATAACTTTATGTCAAAACCTCCTCACCAGGTCCTTAAGATAAATTCTGAACTTCTTCCAGGCCCTTATCAAGCAGCAAGCCTAATCCTCTCATCTCCTGTCATTTGTCTGCCACACCCTAGGCATGCTCAACTTTTTCAGTTCTCCTACTATTCAGTGTTCTCTGCATATGCTGCTCCCTCTTTCCTGGGATAACTCCTACTCATTCTTCAAAACACAACCAAAGGACTTCCGGGAAGATGGCGGACTAGTAAGACACGGGAATCTCTTCTCCAGAAAAATAGCTAGAGAACAGGCTGAAACAGCCCTGAAAAAGATCTTCTAGGATTTAGGACAGCAGGCGAAGGATGCACACCACCCAGAGGAGAGAGGGACAGAAGACGGAAATTGCGACAACAGAACAGTGAGTGGGAAGTAGCAGCTTCTGCTGCTGCTGGCACCCTCCCCAACACTCTTCGGAATTCTCCGGCCTCTGGGCCTGCAACTACAGACAAAGGGGGCTCCAGGGATATACCACTCCCAGAAAGGGGAGAGAGAGGGACACAGCCTTAGGCTGACTCAGGTTCTGACCTGTAAATTTGGGCTGCGGAACCCACGGACCCTTCCACACAGTGGTTTGCCCTGGGAGCCTAGAAAGGACTGGAGAAATCCGACCCTCGCAACCTCCCTCTCTTCTAGCCTGGACTAATTGTTGAGGACTCCACAGGAGAGGGGAGAGAAAGCCTGGGGCTGACCCTGCTTTTGACTCCCAGATTTGGTCTGCCCTGTCCCGAGAGCCCTTCCAGGCCCGGTGGGGCTGCGCCATTGTTTGCCTTGGAGCCTGCAAGGGGCTAAAGATATACAAACTTCCCAATCTCCTCCTCTACTAACAGGGACTGATTGTTGAGGATTCAGAAGGGAGTGGAAATACTTCCTAGCTGGGGAAAGGGAGAGCTATGAGAGAAGCCTGGAGAACTGTCTCAGAAAGTTTGAATTACAAGGCTCTTAGCCCCCAGACAGGAAGCTCTATCACATTGATCTGGTTTGTGTCACAACAAATACGCTCCAAAAAGGCATTGAATTGAGAGCTGCCAACAAGCGCCATCTCCTGGCAGAACAAGGAAGTGCACATAAGAAAATTAATAAGTAAGAGAGGCTTTTCCTGGCCTCTATAGCCTCCCTGCCCAAGGCCCTAGGAAACAACTCTACAACCAATTACTGGGTCCAGTGCCCAGTTTTGAGCAACCAGCAGAACAACCCTAATAATCAAGGTTGAGCCAAAAATCAAAGAGCTGTGGTAACTCACAGCCTCCTGCCACTAAAACCCCATAAAAGAGAAAGAGATAGAGCATCTAAGTAAATGCAAACTAACCAGCTGCCTAGGCACCAGCAAAAAATTACGAGCCATACTAAGAAAACAGAAGACATGTCCCAAGAAAAGGAATACAGCAAAGACCCAGAAGAGATGCAGAATTTGAGAGAACTAATCAGTGAGATAAGCACAAATTTCCAAAATCAAATTAATGAGATGAAAGAGAATATAGTTAAAGCGATCAGTGACTTCAAGAAGTCATTGCGCGAACGTAAAGAAGAATTTGAAATCATGAACAGAAAAGTAACGGAGTTCATGGGAATGAAAGACACAATAGGTGAAGTCAAAAATACATTTACTGTCTTTTTTTTTTTTTTTTACCGGGAGGTACCGGGGATCGAACTCCAGTCTCTCCATATGGTAGATGGACGCCGAACCTCTTGAGCCACATCCGTTTCCCCAAAAATACATTTGAGGCATACAACACTAGACTTGAAATGGTATAAGAAAGAATAAGTGATACTGAAGACAGAGCAGCTAAAATTGAGGAGAGAAAAGAACAGAGAGAGAAAAGAATGGAAAAAATTGAGCAGGGGCTCAGAGAGTTGAATGACAACACAAAACACAAGAACATACGTGTCATGGGAGTTCCAGAAGGGGAAGAGAAAGGAAAAGGGGCAGAAAGAGTATTTGAGGAAATAATAGCTGAAAATTTCCCAACTCTCACGAAAGAAATGAACTTACATGTCCAAGAAGCACACCGTTCCCCAATAAGAATAAATCCAAATAGACCTATGCCAAGACACATATTATTCAGAATGTCAAATGTAAAAGATTAAAGAGAAAATTCTCAGAGCAGCAAGAGAGAAGCAAACGATCACGTAAAAAGGACGTCCAGTAAGACTTTGTGCAGATTTCTCTTCAGAAACCATGGAGGCGAGAAGACAGTGGTATGATACAATTAGGAAACTGAAAGAGAAAAACTGCCAGCTGAGAATTCTTTATCCAGCAAAACTGTCCTTCAAATATGAAGGTGAATATAAAGTATTCACAAACAAACAGAAACTAAGAGAGTTTGCAGAAAAGAATCCACCTTTGCAGGAAATATTAAAGGAAGCCTTAGAACCTGAAAGAAAAAGACAGGAGAGAGAGGCTTGGAGGAGAGTATAGAAGAAAGAAAAGCAGAAAGGATAACCAAAAGAGTAAAAAGAAAGACAAAAATAAGATGACATATGAAAACCAAAGAATAAAATGGAGGAAATAGTGCATTTTCAATAATATCATTGAATGTGAATGGATTAAATTCCCCAATCAAAAGATACAGGCTGACAGAATGGATAAAAAAACATGAGCCATCCATATGCTGCTTACAAGAAACTCACCTCAGACACAAGAATACAAGCCGGCTGAAAGTAAAAGGTTGGAAAAAGATACTCCATGCGAATAGTAAACAGAAAAGAGCCGGGGTAGCTATACTAATATCAGACAAAACAGACTTCAAATGCAAAAAAGTGATGAAAGATGCGGAAGGCCATTAAATATTAATAAAAGGGACGATCCTCCAGGAAGATATAACAGGCATAAATATCTACGCACCTAACCAGGGTGCCCCAAAATATATGAGACAAACTCTGGCAAAACTGAAGGGAGAAAGAGACATTTCTACAATCATCGTCGGGGACTTCAACACCCCTCTCACATCATTAGATAGAACAACTAGACAGAAGATCAACAAGGAAACAGAGAACTTGAACAATATGATAAACAAGTTAAACCTAACAGACATATACAGAACACTGCATCCAAACTCAGCGGGTTATACATTCTTCTCAAGTGCCCATGGATCTTTCTCCAGGATAGACCACATGTTAGGTCACAATACAGCTCTCAATAAATATAAAAAGATTGAAATTATACAAAGCACCTTCTCAGATCATAATGGAATGAAACTAGAAATCCATAACAGACCGGAAAAAAGTAAATTTGCAAATGTGTGGAGACTGAACAACACACTCCTAAATATTCGGTGGGTCAAAGAAGAAATTGCAAGTGAAATCAGTAAATATATTGAGACAAATGAAAATGAGAACACAACGTATCAAAACTTATGGGATACAGCGAAGGCAGTCTTGAGAGGGAAATTTATAGCCCTAAATGCCTATATTAAAGAACAAGAAAGAGCTAAACTCAAAGATTTAACTGAACAACTTGAGAAACTAGAAAAGGAACAGCAAACCAATCCCAAAGCAAAAAGAAGGAAAGAAATAATAAAGATTAGAGCAGAACTAAATGAAAATGAGAACAGAAAAACAATAGAGAAAATCAACAAAACCAAAAGCTGGTTCTTTGAGAAGATCAATAAAATTGACAAACCCCTCGCTAGACTAACAAAGAAAAAAAGAGAGAAGATGCAAATAAATATCAGAAATGAAAGGGGGGAAATTACAAATGACCTCACAGAAATAAAAAGAATCATAAGAGGATATTATGAGAAACAATATGCCAACAAACTAGACAACTTGGATGAAATGGACAAATTTCTAGAAACTCATAACCAACCTACACTGACACAACAAGAAATACAAAAACTTAACAAACCAATCACAATTTAGGAGATTGAATCCGTCATCAAAAATCTCCCAGCAAAGAAAAGTCCAGGACCAGATGGTTTCACAGGTGAATTCTACCAAGCATTTCTAAAAGAATTAACACCAATCCTGTTTAAACTCTTCCAAAAAATTGAAGAGGAGGGAAAATTACCCAACACATTTTATGAAGCCAACATCACCCTAATACCAAAGCCAGATAAAGATTCCACAAGAAAAGAAAATTACAGACCAATCTCTCTAATGAACATAGATGCAAAAATTCTCAACAAAATACTTGCAAATCGAATCCAACAGCATATCAAAAGACTTATACATCACGACCAAGTGGGATTTATTCCTGGTATGCAAGGCTGGTTCAACATAAGAAAATCAATCAATGTAATACACCACATTAACAAATTGAAGGAAAAAAACACATGATCATCTCAATAGATGCAGAAAAGGCATTCGACAAAATCCAACATCCTTTTTTGATAAAAACACTTCAAAAGATA
This sequence comes from Tolypeutes matacus, assembly GCA_026826555.1. Classification (NCBI taxonomy): domain Eukaryota; kingdom Metazoa; phylum Chordata; class Mammalia; order Cingulata; family Chlamyphoridae; genus Tolypeutes; species Tolypeutes matacus. The sequence goes on along the minus strand of JAKSZT010054053.1, from coordinate 3,458,195 downwards.
GGAATAAAAGGAAAATTCCTCAATATAATAAAAGGCATATATGAAAAACCCACAGCCAACATCATACTCAGTGGGGAAAGGTTGAAAGCTTTCCCCCTAAGATCAGGAACAAGACAAGGATGCCCACTGTCACCATTGTTATTCAACATTGTACTAGAAGTTCTAGCTAGGGCAGTTAGACAAGACAAAAAAATTAAGGCGTCCAAATAGGAAAAGAGAAAGTAAAACTCTCACTGTTTGCGGATGACATGATCCTGTATTTAGAAGATCCTGAAGTATCCACAGTAAAGCTACTTGAACTAATAAATGAGTTCAGCAAAGTGGCAGGATACAAGATCAACACGCAAAAATCAGTAATGTTTTTGTACACTAGTACTGAACAATCTGAGGAGGAAATCAGGAGGAAAATTCCATTTTCAATAGCAACAAAAAGACTCAAATACCTAGGAGTTAATTTAATCAAGGAAGCACAGGACCTATATGCAGAAAACTACAAAACAATGCTAAAAGAAATTTAAAAAGACCTAAACAAATGGAAAGACATTCCGTGTTCATGGATTGGAAGAATAAATATCGTGAAAATGTCAATCTTGCCCAAACTGATTTATAGATTCAATGCAATACCAATCAAAATCCTAACAGCTTACTTTACAGAATTAGAGAAGGCAATTACCAAATTCATCTGGAAGGGTAAGTACACCCAAATAGCCAAAAGCATTCTAAAAAAGAAGAGCAATGTGGGAGGAATCTCACTGCCTGACCTTGAAACATATTACAAAGCTACAGTGGTCAAAACAGCATGGTACTGGCATAAAGATAGACATATTGATCTTGATCAGTGGAATAGAATTGAGAATCCAGAAATATACCCTCACCTATACAGTCAACTGGTTTTTGACAAACCTACCAAGCCCACACTAATGGGAAAAAACAGTCTCTTCAACAAATGGTGTTAGGAGAACTGGATATCTATATCAAAAAGAATGAAAGAGGACCCCTATCTCACCCCCTCTACAAGAATCAATTCAAAATGGATCAAAGATCTAAATGTAAAAGCCAGGACCATAAAACCACTAAAAGAAAATGTAGGCAAACATCTTCAAGACCTTGTAGTAGATGGTGGTTTCTTGGACCTTACACCCAAAGCACATGCAGCAAAAGAAAAAATAGATAAATGGAACCTCCTCAAAATTAAATACTTTTACACCTCACAGGACTTTTTCAAAAGAGTGAAAAGGCAGCCAACTCAGTGGGAAAAAATATTTGGAAATCACATATCCGATAAGGGTTTAATATCCAGGATATATAAAGAGATGTTACAACTCAACGGTAAAAAGACAAATGACCCAATTAAAAAATGGGCCAAAGACTTGAATAGACATTTGTCCAAAGAAGAAATACAGATGGCAAGAAAACACATGAAGAAATGCTCAACATCACTTATGATTAGGGAAATGCAAATCAAAACTACAATGAGATATCATTTCACACCTATCAGAATGGCCACTATTAAAAAGACAGAGAACTGCAAGTGTTGGAGAGGATGTGGAGAGATAGGAGCACTTCTTCACTGTTAGTGGGAATGCAGGATGGTACAACCACTATGGAGGACTGTTTGGCAGTTCCTAAAGAAGTTGAATATAGACTTGCCATGTGACCCTGCAATACCACTACTGGGTATATACCCAGAAGGACTGAGAGAAGTGACAGGAACAGACATCTGCACACTGATGTTCATAGCCACATTATTCACCATTGCCAGGAGTTGGAAACAACCCAGGTGTCCATCAACAGATGAATGGATAAACAAACTGTGGTCTATTCACATGATGGAATATTATGCAGCTGTAAGAAGAAATGAAGTCATAAAGCATATGGCAACATGGATGAACCTGGAGGACATTATGTTGAGTGAAGTAAGCCAGACACAAAAGGACAAATACTGTATGAATGTGTTACTATGAACCAAATAAATTGTGTAATATATTGTTTTTTTTTGTTTTTTTGTTTCTAAGATTTTATTTATTTATTCATTTATCCCCCCCTTGCTGCTTGTGCTCACTGGGTCAGCAAACCACGCCGTGCGGGCGGGCTCGCCTTCACCAGGAGGCCCCGGGAACCGAACCCAGGGCCTCCCATATGGTAAACGGGAGCCCTACTGATTGAGCCACAGCCGCTTCCCTATATTGTTTGATTAAAAAAAAAAATTTATATGTATCCATTACATTTAATTGAGAAATTGTATATATTTATTCATCTGTGTTTACTTTTTAGTTTTTAATTGTTTATATTTTCAATTATTAAATCTACAAAATAAAGTTAAAAAAACAAAAACAAAACAGGGTCCCTTGGTGAAATGGTTGATTCAAGGGTTATGGTAAGTGTAAGATGAGACTGGAATATATTTTAGTACCAGAAAGTAAGAAAGTACTCAAAAAATGTCAGGTCTAAAGGACATAGGAGGGGAGTGGATGTGGCTCAAGTGGTTGAGCGCCTCCTTCCCACATGGGAGGTCCTGGGTTCAGTTTCCTGTGCTTCCTGAAAAAAAAACAAACAAACAGCAAGCAAAACAAATGAAAAAACCAACCCAGGGGAGCTAATGTGGCTCCATGGTTGAGCTCTGGCTTCCCACATATGAAGTCCTGGGTTCAATCCCTGGCCTAAAAAAAAAAAAGGACATAGGATCCAGCTTGAAGGGTACCCACTGGCCAAATCTGGAACAATATGAGCTTTAAAATAAATAATAATAATGGATTATTAAATAAAATAAATCAATGAAATCCATAAAGAAAATAGAGAAGCCTCTCTTCCTTACAGTAGAATGCCAACTCATAAATATGGAAGGAATAATAGAGTTAGAAAAATCAACATTTTGCAGTCATCATAGTAATAATGATTCATGCAAGAATTAACAGTGGAAAAGTTGAAAAGGAACAGGGTATTTACAGAGTTTGAAAGTTTCTCCCTGCAAATTACTTAATTGAAAGGAAAAATAAGGTAACTTGACAATGGAGAAACCAGAGGTACACCACCTTGCCCAGCTTATCGTTCCTGATGTGATGCACTTAGGACACAACAGCGCCTCTGTGGTCGTCCTACCAGAGGTGTATTACCTGAACCTAAACATGAGGGGCCTTCAGAAAAAAACAGATTCAGGGATTTTATAAAGTAATTCTTCAAAATTGTCAAGGTGATCAGAGTCTCAAAAGACAGAGGAAATTCGTTCATACTGAAGAAGAATAAAGAGACAGGTAAATGAAATGTGTGATCCTAGATTGGATCTTGCATCATTGGGAAAAAATCCCATGAAGGACATTATTGGGATAATTGGTGAAATTTAAATATGGACTGTTTTTCAGGAAATAGATGTTAAATTTCTTCAATATGGTAATTCTGTAGTTAAAAAAGAGAGTGTCCTTGTTTATAAAATATATATGCTGAAATATTTAGGGTTAAAGACCATGATGAAGTCTGCAGCAAACTATCAAATGGTTCAGAAAAAATACACATACACACAGAGAGCAAGCAAATGGGGGACAGTGTTAATTGCTGAATCTGGGTGAAGGCTATACCAGAGTCATTTGTACTTTTTTTTTTTTTTTCCTTGCAACTCTTCTGTAGATTTAAATTATTTCAAAATAATTTTTTCTTGGAGCCTACTGTCTCAGAAGAATTGCTAAATGCTGTAATGAGTAATGAGTAGAGTGTTACTTTCATCATTAAAATAGTATAATGGGCTCAAACCTCTTGAGTACTAGATCTTCCTTTTGCTGATTTTTTCCTACTTCCATTAGTTGCCACAAAATGCCTGTTGAGAGGATCTAGGATCTTAAGTTTAGGCATTTTTGCAAGTGAAGCTAAAACAAGATTTTTTAACACATCTGGTTACTTTTGCTTTTTCTATAAGAAATGTAACTGTTGAAGAAAACAGTATATTGAAGTTGAAACTTAAAGATTTATAATACAGGGAAACGGATGTGGCTCAAGAGGTTTGGCCTCCGTCTACCATGTGGAGAGACTGGGGTTCGATCCCCGGTACCTCCCGGTAAAAAAAAAAAAAAAAAAAAAAAAAAGATTTATAATACAGTATTCAGCTTAGAACAAAGGTTAAAAGAAATATGAACTCTCACATATTTCTTTCGACAAGCCATTGCTTATCGAAATATTTGCTTGCCTCTCCCCTGAAGAAGGCCTTAGAGTATTTTTCTTTTGTCTTTATTCTAGGCTATATCTTGGTTTTTGGTGGCTCTGAACTAATCTGTTCAGGATACTAATTTAAAGGAAAGGTGTTAATTAACCTGTTTTGTACTTTACTATGTGAGCACTAATTGCTCTTAATTTCTCTTCCTTCATCTTGTTCCTAACATACCTGAGGCTTTTAATTCTTGATTAATGATTTCTCCATATATAAACTGACTTCTTAAAGGAAGCATATTGTTTTTATTCCAAGCATTTTAAAACTACTAAATGAAATTGGTTGTTCTTTGAATAAATTCTCTCAGGTTTTTTTAAAGTAGTTTAAGTAGGACAGTTCACCTATGAAGGTGAATTTTTAAGTTAAGACAAATAACTGTCCTACCTAAACTATTTTAAAAAAAACCTGAGGGAATTTATTCATAGGTGAATTTTTGTATGTAAAAAAAAATATTGAATGCATATCTCCTTAAGTCTAAAATTTCTCCTTAAAAGTAATGTATAGTTAGATGAATTTTGAAAGACAGGAATAATTATGCTTAGTGAAAAAAAAAGGGCACAGAATATGTAATGCTAGAGTGACCAAGCTATTGTAAAACAGGAAGGAAATATGCAAAACATTTCTATATGATTATTCTTTATACATTTTTGAAGATCAGTTTTATTGAGGTATTGTTTGCATACAGTAAAATTCTCCCATTTTAAGTATACAATTTGATCAGTTTTGACAAATGCATACGTTATTACCACCACAATCAAGATATAGAACATTTCCATCACCCTAAAAAGTTCACTAGTGCCCCTTTGCAATCAGTCTTCACCCCGTCCCCAGCCTCTACTGACCAGTGATCTGCTATCACAACAGTTTTATTTTTTTTAGACTTTCATATAAATGAAATCATACAGAATGTAGTATTTTCCATTTGGCTTCTTTCATTGTAGCATATGCATGCTTTTTACAAAAAGTAGTTTGTCTCCTTTTATTTCTAAATAAAATTATGGATATACCATAATTTAAAATCCATTCAATAGTTGGTGGACATTTGGGTCATTTCCAGGTTTGGGCTAGAATGAATAAAATTCTTATGAACACTTGCAGACAAAGTTTTATACGGACATAGTTATCCTCTATCCTGAGTAAATACCGAGGGGGTAGGAACGCTGATTCATATGGTAAATGTATGTTTAATTTCATAAGAAGTTGTCAGACTGTTTTTCAAAATGGCTGTACCATTTTACATTCCCACCAGCAATATATGAGTTCCATACATTGGGTATTGTCATCCTTTATAAATTTATCTATTCTAATGGGTATACAACGGTATCTTCTGTGGCTTTAACTTGGGTTTCCCTGATGACTAGTGATATTGAACATCTTTTCATGTGCTTGTTGGCCATGCCTATATCTCTCTTTATTGAAGTATTAATCTTATTGAATTGCAGGATTTCCTTATATAGTCTGATTACAAGTCCTTTATCAGATGTGTTTTGCAAGTATATCCTCCCAGTCTTGTGGCTTGCCTTGCATTGTTATAAAGATGTGTTTTGAAGAGCAAACCCTTTTTTTTAATTTCAATCAAGTATATTTTATCAATTTTGTATTTTATGATTTGTTTTTTGTTCTCTAAGAAATTCCTTTGTGTAACTTGAGGTCACAAAGAATTTCTCTTATGTTTTCTTCAAGAAGTTAATCATTTTTGCTCTTAACAGTAGATCTGTGATCCATTATGATTAAATTTTTGCATATAGTATAACGTACAGGTTGGGTTCTTTTCATATGTCTATTCAGTTTTTCCACACCATTTGTTAAAAGGCTACTTTTTCTAAGGTGGCACCTTTGTTTAAAATCAGTTGACCATATAATTGAGTCTTTTTCTAAACCCTATCTTTCCTCTTTATGTATCTGTTTTAATGCCAACATGACACATTGATTATTGTAGCCTTATAGTAAGCCTTGAAAACAGGTAGTAAAAGTCTTCCAACTTCGTTCTTCTTTTGCAAAATTATTTTGGTTATTATAGATGCTTTGCATTTCCATACAAATTTTAGAATCAGTTTGTAAATTTCTATGAAAAAGCCAGCTGGATTTTGGTTGGGATTGCATTGGATCTATGGATCAAACTGGAGAAAATAGGTACTTTAACAATATTGAATCCTGCATTCCAACATGGTAGATTTCCCCATTTATTTAGGTCATTACTTATTTCAGCAATGTTTTATAAGCATTCTTACACATATTATTTTTAACTGTATTCCTAAGTATTTTGTGTATTTTGATGCTGTTCCAAATGGTATTTTTAAATTTAAATTTTTAATTGTGTGTTACTAGTATATGGAAGTAGAATAAATGTTTTTTATTGACCTTGTGTCAGTATATCTTGCTGAACTTATTAGTTATTGCAGCTTTTTCCCACATTTAGTAGGATTTTCTACGTAGATGACCATGTTCTCTGTGAATAAAAGAAAGTCTTTACTTCTTTCTTTCTATTTTATATGCACTTTATTTCCTTTTCTTGCCTTATTGCACTGACTTGGGATCTCCAGTTCAATTTTGAATAGAAGTGATGAGAGTGGATATCCTTGCCTCATTACCAATCTCATGGGGAAAGTATTGATTTATCCTTTCACCATTAAGTATGATGTTGGCTATAGAGTTTGTTAAATGTACTTTACTGGGTTGAGGAAGTGCTGCTCTTCTGTTCCTAGTTTGTTGAGGGTTATTATGAATGATGTTGAATTTTTGTGATGTTTTAAATTTTAATATGTATTTTTTATTAGAGAAGTTGTGAGCCTACAAAACAGTCATGCATAATGTGCAGAATTTCCATACATCACCCCTCCACCAACACCTTGCGTTGTTGTGGAACATTTATTACAGATTATGAAAAGACATCAGCAGACTATTATCACTAACTATGGCCCATAGCAGTACATTTGGTATATTTTTTCCATACACCCCCTATTATTAAGACCATGTATTAGTATTGTACAGTTGTTATAGTTCATGAGAGAATACTCTAATATTTTTCGTGTTAACCACAGTGGGTGTTGAATTTTGTTAAATGCATTTTCTACATCTATTGAGGTCATAATATGGTTTTTCTTTTTTAGTCTGTTAATATGATCACTTAAATTGATTAGTTTTTATATTTTGAACCAGCCATGCATTTTTGGTCATAATGTAGTCTTTTTATATATTGCTGTATCAAATTTGATAATATTTTATTAAGAATTTTTGTATGTTCATGAAGGCTATTGGGCTATAGTTTTCTTGGTTTTTTTTTTGGTCTTATTTCTTTTTATTCTTTTTTTTTCTTCTCTCTGGACTGTAGCTTTCTTATATGCCTTTGCCTTTGTCAGGGTAATGCTGGCCTTTTAGAATGAGTTGGTAAGTGTTACCTCCTTAAATTTTCTAGAAGACTTTGTATAGAAATGGAATTACTTCTGCCTTAAGTATTTAGTAGAATTCACCAGTGAAGTGACCTTGGTCTGGAGGGTTTTATTGTTTTTTTGTTTTTTTTTTTAAACTCAAAATCAATTTTTAAATAGATATAGGATTTTTCAAATTATCTCCTTCCTTTTGAGTGGGCTTTGGTAGTTTGTGTTGAATTTATCAAATTTACTGACAAAAAGTTGTTCACAATATTCCCTTCTTACCCTTTTAATGCCTGTTGGGTCTCTGAGACTGTCTCCTTTTTGAGTCTTGTTATTGATCATTTACTGTCTTCTCTTTTTTTTTCCTTGATGTTTTTCCCAAAGAACCAGTTTAGTTTAATTGATTTTTCTCCATTGTTTTTCTGTTTTCTCTTCATTGGTTTCTGCTGTGATCTTTATCATTTCCTTTTTTCTCCTTATTTTGGGTTTAATTTACTCTAATAGTTAATTAAAGTAGAAGCTTGGGTCACTAATTTGAGGCATTTTCTGATATAAGCATTTCTGATGATAAATTTTTCCTCTGAGCATTGATTTTGCTGCATTCCACAATTTTGATGTGATTTCATTCAGTTCAACGTATCTTCTAATTTCCTTTGTGATTTTTTTCTTTGACCTAAGAGTTATTTAGAATTATGATTCTGTTAACTGTTTTCTAGTCTAACTATTATGGTCTGAGAACATATTTTGTATGCTTATAATCCTTTTAAATTTGTTGAGTCTTGTTTTATGTCCTGGAATGTGTTGTGTCTTCATGAATGTTCCATATTTACTTGAAAAAAAATAAAAGTGTTTTCTGGTGTTGTTTGGCAGAGTTCTGCCTGAGTTTTACATTCCTTATAATGCAGAGCTGTTGGTAATGAAATGTCTTAGTTTTTATTTGTCTGAAAATATCTTTATTTTGCCATTATCTTTGAATGAATTCCAGGGCAGTAGTTTACTTCTTTCAAGTCCTTTAAACATGTCTTCTGGCATGCATTATTTCTGAGAAGTCTGATGTCATTCATATCTTTGTTCTTCTTCACAATATGTCTTTTTCCTCTGGTGGCTTTTACGATTTTCTCTTTATCTAATTTTCAGCAATTTGATTGTGATGTGCCTTGATGTGGTTTTCTTTACGTTTCTTGTGCTTGGGGCTCATTATGCTTCTTATATGTATGTTTATAGCTCAAATCAAATTTCAAAAAGTTTTGGCCATTTGTCAAAAATATTTTGTAAACCCTATCCCCTGCCTTCCTACCATTTCTGGAATGCCATTTTTATGTACTACTTAATATTCTGCCATAGGTTCCTGATGCTATTAGCTATTGTAATTTTTATCTCAAGAAATTAATTTGATTCTTTTTATATGTTCTCTTTTTCTACTTGTGATGTTCATGTTTTGATAATCTGGAGCATATTTGTAACAGCTATTTTATTTTTTGCCTTTCCAAAAAAAAAAAAAAATTTTTTTTTTCATAAAGTTGAGGTACAAAACATAGATGACCAACTTTAATTCAGCATAATCAAAATTTTAACCACCGAATATCTATAAGAATGGTAGCTTAAAAAATACAGCCAACTTTTAAATTTCAAAAATATCTAAACTCAAATAAATTAATCCTTAAAAAATACACTTCTCATTCTATTTATTTGGCATTGACTCTAGTTAGACCTTTTTTAAAGGAGGTAACAGAGATTGAACCCAGGACCTCATATATGTGAAGCAGGCACTCAGCCACTGAGCTACACCTGTCCCCTGGTTAGACTCCTGTGCAGTCACACCTGTAAAATGCTGTCATGCTTATCAGCTGTACAACTCCCATCAGTCCGTATCAAAATGACTGCTGTTAACAGATGGGTGATACACACACGCAAGCATGAAGGACGGAACATACAGTCATAAAATAGCTTCTCCCTAAAATAACACATATGAATTCATCACTGACTTTGCTTTTCACTGCAGCTGGGAAGGCAGTATTGGTCTCAGCTCATCTGGGACCAGACAGTCAGTGGGCAAGGTACCCTGTGGTCCTGCCTTCCAGGCATAGCCCCTGCAGCTGGAGGCATGGCAGGGTTGGGAGGGTGGGGATAGAGGTAACTGTCATCACAGGGCTGGGACAAGCACCGGTCTCTACATATCTGATGCTGCCAAAACCTAAATTTGGACACTCCCCATCTGAAGGTAAACAGATATCTCCAAGCTTCTTTGGCTACTGTGCAGCCATGGTGGAGGTGGGGTGGGGTGAGTGGTCCATTCTCTTCAGTTGGGAATTGAAAGCTGAGGCTCCATTCCTGTTGGTTTGCTTGCTGCCAGGTGCTTACTCTGCCCCACTACCCCTTGGCTTCTGTCTCCTCTGTCCCGTGACTTTAACAACTGTGATAAGATGAAGCCAGGTTATGTCAGTATTCAGAGGAGAAAGTGCCTGGGAAAACTGAGGATCTGCTTTCTAGCCAGAAGTTTTAATTTAATTTGCCATCTTAACCATTTTAGGTGTACAATTCACAATGTTGTGCTATTATCAACACCACCCATTACAAAAGCTTTTTCACCAATCCCAAAACAGAAACTCTGTACCCATTTAACCAATAACCTCCCATTTCCCAATTCTTTGGTAACCTCTAATCTGCTTTCTGTCCCTATGAATTTGCCTCTTCTAGATACCTTGGATAAGTAGAATCATACAATATTTGTCTTTTTGGCTTATTTCAGTTAGCATAATGTTTTCAAGGTTTATCTATGTTGTAGCATGTATCAGAACTTCATTCCTTTTTATGGCTGAATAATACTCCATTATATGTATATACCACGTTTTGTTTATGCATATGTTGGTGGAACATGGGTTGTATCCTCCTTTTGGCTAAGGTGAATAATGCTGCTGTCAGCATTGATGTACAAGTATCTGAGTCCCCATTTTCAGTTATTTTGGGTATATATACCTAAGAGTGGCATTTCTGGGTGATAATGTAATTCTGTATTTAACATCTAGAGGAACTGTTTTCCACAGTGGCTGCACCACTTTACATTCCTACTAGCAGCAACATATGAGGGTTCCAATTTTTCCACATCTTGCCAACACTTGTTATTATTATTATTTTTTTAATAGTGCTCTTAGTGGGTATGAAGTAGTATCTCATTGTGGTTTTGATGTACATTTATATAATGACTAATGATGTTGAGCATCTTTTCATGTGCTTATTGGCCATTTGTATATCTTCTTTGGAACAATGTCTATTCAAGTCCATTGCCCGTTTTTTAATTGGGTTATTTGACTTTTTGTTGTTGAGTTGTAGTAGTTCTTTACATATTCTGGATATTAAACATTTTTCACATAAATGATTTTCAGCTGTTTTCTCCTATTGTGTGAATTGTCTTTTTGCTTTCTCAATAATATACTTTGAAGCATAAGAGTTGTTATAATTTTAGCTCTTAAATTTAGGTCTTTGATCCAGTTTGAGTTAATTTTTGTATAGGGTGTAAGGTGGGTATCCAACTTCATCATTTTGCATGTGGACATCCGGTTTTCCCACCACCATTTGTTGAAGACACTACTCTTTTCACCATTGAATGGGCTTGACACCTGTGTCAAAAATCATCTGGCCATAGATGTGTGGGTTTATTTCTGGACTCTCAATTCTATTCCGTTAGTCTGTGTGGCCATTGGGCAGTTTGATGTAATTATGAATTCCAAAAATATAATTGGGTCATGCTTGTAAACTGATCTGTTAATCTGGGCATGATTAAGTTATGATTAGGGTGTTGACTGAGCCACTTCAGTAGGGCATTGAGCCCCACCCCTTGGTGGGTGGGGAATCGAATATAAAAGGAAAGGCAAAGAACAGAGTAGAAGCAGCTTTTGAGAAGCAGTTTTGATGTTGGAAAGAAGGCCCCAGGAGAAGAGAAGCAAGCTGTTCGCCTGATCGTCTACAACTGACCTTGTGGAAGAGACAGGAGCTAAGCCCAGAGAGAAATGCATCCCTGGGAAGAGAGGAACCCAAGAAGTCTGAACCCTGGCAAACGTCGGCAGCTGTCTGGCTCTAACACATGGCAGTGGACTGTGGTGAGAGAAGAAACTTAACGCTTTATGGCCTGGTATCTGTGGACTTCTACCCCAAATAAATACCCTTTATAAAGACCAACCCATTTTTGGTATTTCACATTAGCACCCCTTTGGCTGACTAATACAGTCTGTATATCTCTCCTATGCCAATATCACACTCATTTGATTACTGAAGCTTTGTAGTAGGTTTTGAAATTAGGAAGTGTGAATTCTCCAACTTGATTCTTCTTACTCAAGATTGTTTTGGCTATTTGAGGCCTCTTGCCATTCTATATGACTATGAAGATCAACTTTTCCATTTCTGCAAAAAGGCTGCTGGAATTTTGATTGGGATTGTATTGAATCTGTATATCACTTTGGGTAGTATTGACATCTTAATCTTAAGACTTCTAACCCATGAACATGAGATGTCTTGACATTTATTTGTTTTCTCTAATTTCTTACAGCAACGTTTAGTAGTTTTCAGTGTACAAGTCTATATTAGGGTTCTCTCGGGAAACAGAATCAACAGGAGATATCTGTCGATAATATGAGATTTTATGAGTCTCACGCGACCATGGGGATGCAGAAGTCCAGGTTCCGCAGGCAGGCTGCAAACCAGGGGCTCCAATGAAAGGTCCTTGATGAGTTTCTGGGAGAAGTTGGCTGTCCAAAGACAAGCTGGGAAATTCTCTCTGAGTGTTGAAATCACTTCTCCTTTTAAGGCATTCAACTGGTTGAATAAAAGTGTCACCCATTGTTGATGCAGATGTAATCAGCCATCCATGCAGTAAACTCACTGGTGATCGCAGTCCATAAATGCTCTTGTATTACAATTAGCCCAGTGCTTCCTGGACCTAACAACTGGACACAATTACCTGGTCGAGTTGACACATTAGCCTAACCATCACAGTCCACCCCTTGTCAACTCGGCAACCATACACATTACCCTAAACCATACTTAGTCTCTAAGTAAAAACAATAACAGACAATCATGCATAATATTTCCACCTAACAATGTTCAACTCCCCTGTGTACAACCGGAAACGCATTAATTCCCCACAGAATAGGGTGCAAGTCCTTGGGTAATATTCACTCTTAAACTTGACGTCCTTAAATATTATGACGTGAAATTAATACAGCTTTTCATATGATAGGGGAAAAGGTTGGAGAAGAAAACAAAGAAATTTGTTTTGTGTACATATACAATCACACTCCTAACGAAACAAGGAAGAAGGGTTCATGACTATTACAGTCCTCGTTTCTGTAACTGGTCACATGGTCGAAGTTCATATTTACCACTACCTTCTTCCATTACCCATTCCATGTTCCTGTTACCTTCAGCAAGCACTTCAGCTGGCCGTGGTTCTTTGCGTCTGTAATTTGTCTTAGGGTTCTGTTCAATCGACCTAGAACTCTTCTGCTTATACAAATCCAGGAGAAATTTGGCAGACTGCCCATGTATTTCACTTCTAGGTTCCCCATGATCTGTTAGCCAACGCCATAACTCCATGTGACTCAGACTATTCTGTGTGTTGCTTTGAATCCGCCATTCATTGCGGTAGACACACCCACCTTACCTTTGGTGATTAATTGCTGAAACTTGACTTTTACTGGACCGGGATCCTATCATCTCTATAATGTTTAAGGATTCCAATTCCATTACAGCCCTCCCTACAGTAATATCTGGACTACAGAGAAGAGCAACCACAGAGCTCTTCAGAGAAGATGAAGTTGTCTTACAAATTTATTCCTCACAGTCCTGGTTAAAGGTGTGTCTTCTGGACATTCCTGGGATGGGTGGGCAGGTCTCAAATGGTAAATCCATCCTAGCATTCCAATCTCTCTAAGCCTTTGAATCCCCTCCTCTACTGTATACCAAGGCAAATCGAGCATCTCAGCATCAGACATGCTAGGCCATCGTTTGGTCCATGCTTCAGTCAGCTACCCAAACAAACTGTTAACAGCCCTTTCTAACCCTTTGAGCTACAGCGTTGAATCCAGAATCTCTGCTTAGTGAGCCCATATCAATAAATCAGCCTGATCCAACTTTATATTCCTTCCACCATTATCCCATACCCTTACTTACATACCCACAGATATTTCCCTGATTTCTGTCTATTTAAGTTGGAAAACTCATGCAGTTCTTTCAGAGTATAGCATACTTCTTTGTGGGTCACACTTTGTATTTCACCTTTGGGGGTTTGTTGTGATTTTAGTCTAGTAATAGGTCTCGAAGACAAGAGGGGTGGTGGGGGTGGGTAAGGAGAAGGATTAGAGATGTCTTGCAGGCTACTGACCTCAAGCATTCCTTTGCATTTTCTTCTGGTGAGACAGGATTAATCTCTTCAGGCAGGGGTTGGAATGCAGATTCCTCAGGGCAGACTGGAAGTTGGGCAGTGCCTGCTGGAGTTTGGCTGGTACCTGCCTCATGGCTGGGAGGAGGTCCAGACTTTCTGGGGCAGGCTGGGGGCTCAGGGCTGGAAGCAGGTCTGGACTCCCTGGGGCAGGCTGGAGGCTGGATGATACAAGGTTGACAAGGTGTGGTCTCCACAGGGCAGGCCATCACAGGTTTATCTGGTAAAGTCTCAGCAGAATTTAGGGTTCCAGTGTCCCCACCAATATTATCATCATCCCATATGTCTCCATCCTAATCCTCAGGGTTCCACTCCTTCCAATCAATGCCTTCACTTTAATTGCAGAAACCCTGCGAAGTTAAGATCTTAGTTTACTCTAATTCTGCTACTTGTACAATGAAAATCTGGGTTTGATTCTTAGATATCTCAAGTCTGTGGCTACAGGAGACAAAATTTTCTTTCAAGGCACACATAGAAACTTTCATATCACTCATGTGGCATTTAACTTGCAAATTGGAAGACTTTAGCTCATGTCTTTCTTTTATAACTGTATCCAGAGTGTATAGGAGGAGCCAGCCAATATCATTATACTTTTTGACTCCACAAAATTCCGTTAAGGTGTTGAAAACACTCTCACCCAGATCCTTGCTTCTTAAAAGCATGGAAGTAGGGGAATCCAGTGGTGCTATTTTGCGTATCTCTATTGCCAGCTCATGCCATGGACTGTTAGCAACCTCTTCATTATTGGAAAGGGAGTCCTTAGTACCCCTGAGTCCAATTAGAGTAGAGAGCCAATTACAGAACTTCCAGAACCACCTCAGACATCCCCTGTTTAAGACTCTGTTCCTCAAGAACCATTCCCGGTACCAAGCTGTATTAGTCAGGGTTCTCTCGGGAAACAGAATCAATAGGAGATTTCTGTCGATAATAGGAGATTTTATAAGAGTCTCACGCAACCGTGGGGATGCACAAGTTCAGGTTCCGCAGGCAGGCTGCAAAGTCCAATGAAAGGTCCTTGATGAGTTTCTGGGAGAAGTTGGCTATCCAAAGACGAGCTGGGAAATACTCTCTGAATGTTGAAATCACTTCTCCCTTTAAGGCATTCAACTGATTGAATAAAAGCGTCACCCGTTGCTGATGCAATCTCCTGATTGATGCAGATGTAATTGGCCATCAATGCAGTAAACTCACTGGTGATCGCAGTCCATAAATGCTCTTGTATTACAATTAGCCCAGTGCTTCCTGGACCTAACACCTGGACACAATTACCTGGCCGAGTTGACACATTAGCCTAACCACCACAAAGTCTTTTACCTCCTTTGTTAAATTTATTCCTAGATATTTTATTTGTTTAGGTGCTATTGTACATGAAATTGTTCTCTTGATTTCCTTTTGGATTGTTCATTTCTGGTGTATAGAAACACAACTGATTTTTGCGTGTTGATATCATATCCTGCAACTTCCCTGAATTTTTTTGTTAGCTTTGGTAGCTTTCTTGTGGATTCTTCGGGATTATCTGTAGGCAGGATGATGTCATTTGTGAATAAAGATAGTTTTACTGCTTTCTTTCCAATTTGGATACCTTTTATTTCCTTTCCTTGTGTAATTGCTCTGGCTAGAACTTGTAGTACAATCTCGAATAGCAGTGGTGGGAGCAGCCATCTTGTCTTTTTCCTGATCTTTGGGGTTAAAGCTTTCAGTTTTCCACCATGGAGTATGATGTGAGCTGTGGGTTTTTCATGAATGCCTTTTTTTTTTTTTCCTTTTCTTTTTTTGTTTGCTATTTTTTCATAAATGTCTTTTATCGTGTTGAGGAAGTTCCCTTCCATACCTAGTTTTCTGAGTGTTTTTGTTTTTTAAGATTTATTTATTTATTTCTGCTCCCCACCCCTCCCGCCCCTTCTTGTATTGCGCTCGCTGACTGCTCTCTGTGTGTTCTTCTGCGTGTGCTTGTGTTCTCTTTAGGCAGTACCAGGAACCGATCCTGGGACATTCCAGAGTGGGAGAGAGGCGCTCAATCTCTTGCACCACCTCAGCTCCCTGGTCTACTGCGTTTCTTACTGTCTCTCCTCTGTGTCTCTTTTTGTTCTCCATAGAAGTGCAGATCATTATTTAGCCAAATGTTCCAGGGAACCTTTCTGCAGATACTCAGAGCTTGCTCTCTTCATGCAGCCCTTTCCTCTCCAATATTTTGCTCTGCAAATTCAAACTGCCTCAGCTTCTACAAACTGTGATCTCTGTCTCATCAACTTGGCAAGATTGGTGGGCTCTGTTTGGATTTATCTTCCCTGTACTGTAGCCTGGATATTGCCTTCAGGCAGTAAGTTCTGGCAATTGTAGGGCTTACCTTGTTTGTTTTTCTCTCAGAGATTATAGGCCTACATTGTCAATTGTCCAGTATCTAAAAACAATTTTATATATTTTCCTAGTTTCCTAGTTTTTATAGTGGAAGGATAATTTTCATAGTAGTTAATCCTTCATGGGCTGAAGTGGATGTCCTGTATAAATTTTATACTTTGCAAACTTTTTTAGAATAATTACAAGAAATAAATTTTATCTTTTAACTTTTAGGCAAATCACTCCAGCTTCTTTGTACTTCTTCTTCAAGATTTGCTGTAGAACAAGTTGGTTTCATGGTTTGTTGAAATTCTAATGGAATAAATAAAAGATGGAGAGTATGTCTTAAAATATTTCATCTCAAAATATAGGTTTGTGCTAGAGCTTTCAAGTTCTCTTATTATGGTGTAGGGGGTGTTTATACATGTTCTTCTTTTTTATTGGCTCATTTCTGTCCTAGAGCCAAATGGCCTTCATTCTGATTACTGTAGGTGAGGCCTTTCTCCCCTTCCCTCTTCTTTAATACATAAAACCTTGAAGCATTAATCTGATTTTTTTCCCCGTAGGTGGTATAGTTGTATGCTGGGAAAGAAATGCAGTCTGGCTCCTCTGAAGGAAGAGCTTCGCATTCAAGGGGTAAGGTTCTGTTCTGGTGTATCTATTTTGGATGATAGTTATTCATTTATACCCTGAAACTCTAAGTGTGAATGTTTTTTTTGTTTGTTTTTGTTTTGTTTTTTTATTCTTTTAATTTTGGGGTTAGAAGGGACTTCTTATAGATTATTAAAACAAGGCCTAAGTGGCAAAATGTTAAAATTTGGGGTACCTGCGGGGGTAGGGTATATTGAAGTTCTCTGCATGGGGTTTGTATTATTTTTGCAACTGCTTTGTAAGTTTGAAATTATTTCAAAATAAAATGTTGAAAATAGTACAATGGAATATAATAGAGGCAAAAATAAATAAATAAATAAAACAAGGCCTCCTTTTTATAGAAGCAGAAACCAAAGGCCAGATAAATTGAGGGGCTTATACTGGATTATACAAGTAGTTATTGAAGAACAGCTAGAGCCAGAATGCAGCTTCAGTCCACAAAGTTCAGCCCCTCGCTCCTGTTTTGAACTATAGGTAGCAAATGAATACTTGCTGCCCCACATTGTTATGTGGTAGTTTGGCATGACTAAGATAATTTCCTTGTTTAAGAAACAAATGAATTAGGAAGGCATCTTTTAGGAATTAAAAGGGGATGTGGGGGGGTGAGTGGGATCAGTGGGCGACGCCAGGGTTTTGAATTTCTGGTTTCTTATATGCTACTCATCTTGGTTTCTCTACAACACCTTTACTGTTTAATTGAAAAAGTTACAAATTGCTTCCTTTTTCTTTCCTAAAATCTGATAGACAAAAGGGAGTCTACATATCTGTTTCTAGCCAGTATTTGGTTGGCTCTCTTTCTCAGAAAAGAAAAAAAAAAGCCACTTGAGTCATTTTACAAATGCTTCTCTGAAGAGCTGTATTTGAGTATTTCATATTTGACTTTTGAGCCAGATCTGCAAATTATTTATCATGTTTTATGGGAGAAAAAAAAAAATACAGCATTGTTGAGAGAAAATGTATTCATTGACTGCTTAGCTGTTTTGGGATAATCGTGTTTATAAACTGACAGAAAGAAGGGCTAAACATAATTTTACATGGGGCAGCAGCCAGAAACATATTAGTAGAATGACTTCAATTTGATGATGCTATGTTTGTTGGTTTCAGGTTCCTAAAGTCACCTACACTGAATTCTGTCAAGGTCGGACAATGAGATGGGCTTTGGCATGGAGTTTTTATGATGATGTGACAGTACCAGTAAGTAAAGCCATTGCTTGGGCTTCTCCAAAGCCAGCACTTGGTGGGTTTTAGTAGATCATAAACGGGCTAAATCTGTACTGGCCTGTTTCCCTGAAGCTTGCCCATAATAGTCCTTCTGTCAAAATGGAAAATGATTGCAAACAATACAACAACCCTAGCAAGCTGACTGTGATGACCATAGAGCCTTCCTTTGTGGGTTTGTGCAACCCAGTGATTATTGCTCAACAGGCAAATGAACTGGGAAGGCATATCTTTTAGGAATTGAAAATTCAAATAATATAACCTACAGAAACACCTGTGTGTATAATTATTCTGGTAGATGGTCCTTAAGAATTGAAATTGAAGCCTGTTTTCTATATATTTCTTTCACTACTGCTCCTTTCTGAGAGCAGTTGTGTCCTGGGGTTCCTGGTGAGTTTATAAGTTGACATTTTGGGTTACAGGCTTTTGATGTGTAACAGTTAAGGATCATTCTGGCAAAGGGTTCTGTCTTGGCTTTAAGATTAGCATTAGAATATTGACCATTTTTGAAGCTGGGGATGGGTCATTATCTTTGTCTCTCTTCCTTGGGTACGTTGGAACATTTTCTGGAATAAGAAGTTTAAAAAAAAAAAATGGTTAGCATTGTGTAGAATCACTGTCCCACAAATTTCTCTTTGTCCTCTGTGCTGCTCTGTGTACAAGAAAAATGCTGCCTTCTGAGCTGGCCTGATTAATGATTTCCTGGCTGAGCTGAGAGTAGTGATAGAATAGCAACTGTTTGTTCTCCCGTTTCTCTCACGTTTCATGTCATCAAAAAAGAGTGATTGACTTATTGTGGCCTGAGCCTCCAGCCTTAAGTTTATGCACACATTGCTCAACATGGGTTCTTTTTTTCTGTAGTACTTACAGAGGCCAGTGCCTTGTCCTTCAGGGCTCTAATCCCTGATCCATACATCTTGATTGTTCTGGGTGTTACCCTCTAAAGGGCTTGTCCTCTTTTGTCTCTAACATCATCTTAAATGTTGCTGTGTCTACAAACGTCTTTCCTGCTCCTGTAGAATAGAATAGAGATGTGCAGAAGCAAGGGGGGGGGCGGATGTGGCTCAAATGGTTGGGCATCCGTCTGCAATATGGAGAGACCTGGGTTCGATCCCCGGGACCTCCGGGTAAAATAAAAAATATATATACAGAAGGTGCATGGGCTGCCAGGCTCTGTGTGCTGATGAGCCGCCAGGCTCTGTATGCTGTTGAACCGCCAGGCTCCCTGGGAGCCATGCAGCAAGATGATGATGTAACAGGAGAGAGACGCAGGGGAGAGACAAGACGAGATGCTCTGAAAACCAGGAACTGAGGTGGCGCAGGTGGCAGAACACCTCTCTCCTACATCGGAGGTCTCCAGGATCAAATCCTGATGAAGACTGGAGGAGGAGGATGAAAAGAGATGGCAGGAAACAAACACAGAGAATAGCCCAGCGAATGGACACAAAACAGCAAATGGGAATGGGGAAGGGGGGGGGTTAAAATGGATAAAGTAAATAAATAAATCTTTAAAAAAAAAAAAAAAAAAAGAAGCAGCAGCAAAGGGGGCTAATCTGCTAATTTGCAGATGGTACCTTGTTTCCGAATATACAAGCTCAAATCTGAGATGGAGTCTGTTCTTCCTCTACTCTGGGTCTGTTGTTCCTAGGTGAACATAACCATTTTTAAGTGTACTGCTCTGTGACATTAATTACATTCACAGTGTTGTGCTACCATCAACACCATCCATTACCCAAACTTCTCCATCACCCCACAACATAAACTGTGTACCCATTAAGCAATAACTTTTCTTTCCTTCCTCCCCCAGGTCCCTGATAACCTTCAGTCTGCTTTCTGTCTTTATGAATTTGCCTATTCTAGATACCCCAGATAAGTGGAATCATAGAATATTTGTCCTGTTGTGTCTGGCTTATTTCAATTAGCATGTTTTCAAGGTTCGTCCATGTTGTAGCATGTATCAGAACTTCATTCCTTTTTATGGCTGAATGATATTCCATTGTATAAATATACCACATTTTGCTTATCCGTCCCTCTATTGGTGGACACTTGGGTTTTGGCTATTGTGAATAATGCTGCTGTGAACCATTGGCATACAAGTGTCTGTGTCCCTGTTTTCAGTTCTTTTAGGTATGTACCTAGAAGTGGAATTGCCTGGTCATATGGTAATTCTGTGTTTAACTTTTTGAGGAAAAGTGTGTGTGTGTGCGCCGCGTACGCGCGTGCATGCTTTAAAGTAACAGCCATCATGGTGGGTGGGAAATGGTATCTCGTTGTGGTTTTGACTTGCAATTGTTTTGTGATTGCTAATGTTGAGCATCTTTTCATGTGCTTATTGGCCATTTGTATATATTCTTTGGAGAAATATTCAAAGTCCTTTGCCTATTTTTCAATTGGGTTGTTTGTCTTTTGGTGTTGAATTGTAGAAGTTCTTTATATATTCTGGTTATTAAATCCTTATTAGATATGTGATTTGCCACTATTTTCCCCCTTCTAGTATCCTTTTTTAAAAAATTATTATTTAGAAATTATCCCTTTTGTCACCTTATAGAATGCCAGGGCCTTCACACCAAATGGTTAAAATAATTAGCAGTGCTCTAAGTTCTTGCTGTGCAGGCACCAACAACTGCAGGAATGTGTAACTGCACCTGTTTCCAAATGCCTTCTGCTTAACCTGCTTCCTACATTTGTTGGCACCACAGTTTCTCCCATGCTTGAGTACTTATCCCTATCCACTCCCACCCCCAGCCCCAGGATGTTAATAATACATTCCCAAGTGTTCCATTAGATACACTTAAGCTGCTTACAGGAGAGAGGCAATTTCTGATTTGTAGTAACCCAGCAACAGTTTCTTCGCACTGGTGCCCTTGATCAGCAGCTCCTTTCCCTGAAGGTAGGCCCAAGGTACTTGTGAGATTTTTATTTGGCTATCCTTTTCTTTTTATTGATACATATTAATAAAGCATACAGTTCATCCAAAGTGTACAATCAATGGTATTTGGTATAACCATATAGTTGTGCATTCATCACCTCAGTCATTTAGAGCATTTTCATTATTTCAATAATAATAATAAAATAAACAAAAACCAGACAAACAAACAAGAAAATTCTTCACCTCTCAATCTCTCTATGCTTCCCCTGCTGTACATAGCTGCTATTTCTGGCTATTCTTGCACATTTTTTTTTAAGCAGTTTTATTGAGATATATTCACATACCATACAATCTATGCAAAATGTATAATCAATGGCTTTTAGTATAATCACAATGTTGTACATTCATCTTGGTTGTCCTCTTGGTTCTCCTTCCCTCTACCTAGGCCTTTCTTCACCCTCTGCTTTTTTAAAAACTCACCTGACTTGCTCCCTCTCACTCGTTTGGGAGGGCCGGAAGATGCTGCTTTAGATGAGCAGAGAAAGCCAAGGAATAGAGCTAGTTAAGCAGAAATATTGACCTACTTCCCTACCCCACCTCCACTCTTGCCTTTTTAGGGTAAATGTGCAAGTTACTATGGCAACTTCTGTTTTCACTTATCTCAGGGCTACTCATTCTATGTTTCTATCAGGCCTACTCACTCATTACTGTTGGTGCTTGAATGTGTAAAATTCTAAATCACTGTGATCCAAGTGCCTACACTAAGCCCATTGCTCTTGTCTGGATTTATTTTAGCATCAAATAGACATGTTCTAGTTTAAATAGAATTTTTGTATAATCATTTCTGGCTGATGATGAGTATAAGGGAGCATAGTTTAATGGTAGTTCTTTACAAAATTCCAACAAATCACTTAAAATGCCTCTTTCTCCCAGTTCCTCCTCCTGTTTGCTTTTAGGAAGTTTGACAATTGTTAAAAAGAAAAAAGAAAAAAAAAAAAAGTGGTTTTAGTACGTTGTACACTCTTGTTATTAGCATTTCCTGGAAACTCTCATTTTAAAAATTATTCCCATGTGTTCAAGACATTTCCTTTAAACCTGGAAATAAGAACTAGAAATTGCTGTGGGATCTCTGATTTCTGGAAAGGCAGCTGCTATTGTATTGGTAGTCAAGTGTTCCAAAAATTAACAGATACACATCCAAGGAGGCAAGGCTGTGGAGGACTGTTGGACAGCAGATGGGGAGGAGGGTCAAAGCAATAAGGTAACTTAATGTCAGTGCTGGGGTGTCCTGACAGTGCTCCACTTAATTACTCTGTTGGTTTTCAAACTAGTTCCACGGGGACGGACGTGGTTCAAATGGTTGGGCGTCCGTCTCCCATATAGAGGGACCCGGGTTCGATACCCGGGACCTCCCAGTAAAAAAAAAACAAAAACTAGTTCCAGGTAGAGTAGGGATTCTGGCCTTCCCTTGAATGTGAATATATAGATTTATTTAATGTTTTTAAATCAGACTTGATGATTTATAATTTATACCATGGACTTTATTCCTCCATTAACTTGGAAGTTTCCTAAAGGCAGGAACCATGGTTATATATCTGTACATTCATTCACTTACTCTCTAATATTTTTAAGCACTGTGTAGTAGTAGGCACTTAGTACATTTTGCTGAATACATGTTTGAATTAAAAGTTCTCCCTTTTTTCTACCCTTCTTCCTTCATTAGAGAAAAGGAAATTAGGTACAAGGCACTTTCTAAAAAGATATTTTATTGTGGAAAATTTCAAATTTGAGAAAAGGTAGAGAGATTGATGAACTCCCACTTACCTATCACATACTGTAGCTCTTAACCACTCATGGCCAGTCTTGTTTCATCTGTATTCTCACCTATTCCCCTCTCCCTGCCCTGAAAAGACTGAAGTAAAGTTATGCCTTTTAATCCATAACTATTTCCATATCTATCTCCAAAAGGTAAGAATTCTTTTTTTAAAAACATAGCCACAATACCATTAATCACACTTAAAATAGCACAGATTTCTTAATATCAGTTATATAGTTGATCAAATTTTTCTTACTGTCTTAAATGTTTTAACAATTTGTTGAACTAGAATTTCATAAGTTTTACACATTGCGCTTGGTTGATAATATCCTTTTTTTTTTTTTTTTTTAAGGGACTGGGGATTGAACCCAGGGCCTCATATGTGAAAGTGGGTGCTCAACCACTGAGCCACATCCACTCTCCTGCTTTTACTCTTTAGTGTTCACATCTCTCTTCCTTGCAGTTTATTTGTTGAAGAAACTGTTTATCCTATAGAGTTTTTTGCAGTCTGTATTTTTCTGATTGTATCTCCATGGTATTAATAGGTTTCTCCGACCCTGTCTTTCCTGTAAATTGATAGTTAAATCTAGAGGCTTGATCAGATACAAGCTTGATTTTTTGTTTGTTTGTTGCTTTTTTTTTGCCAAGGCTATTTTCTAGGTGGTGTGTGGTTTACTGCCATTGGAAAGGACAGTGTGTCTATTTGTCTCACCATTGATGGTCATGGTCTAGATCTGTTAACCTATTAAGAGTTGCAAAATGATGATAACCCAATTCTGTCACTCCTTCATTTATTAGCTAAAGTACTTCTATAAAGAGAAACTTGTCCTCATTAACTATTTGGTTACCCTTGAGGTACATTCATCTAGTAAAAGCAGAATAAATGCTTGTTTCTTTTGGTTTAAAAATAATGATGGGAAGCGGCTGTGGCTCAATCAGTAGGGCTCCCGTTTACCATATGGGAGGCCCCGGGTTCGGTTCCCGGGGCCTCCTGGTGAAGGCAAGCCCGCCCGCATGGCGTGGTTAGCTGACCCAGCGAGCACAAGCAGCAAGGGTGGGATAAATGAATAAATAAATAAATAAAATCTTTAAAAAATAATAAAAAAATTAAAAAAATAATGAATTGGTGGTTCCCTAGTGTTTTCCAAAAGTGACCAAGTAGGGTGGTTCATTAGTTTGTTCTTGACGCTTTTTAGAGTATCATGAACTCATGGATTTAAACGCATTTGATGTTTTTCATCCACTGTATGTATTATCTTTGTTGATCCACAGGATGTCCTATCTTTGGCCCATGGGCAGATGATACAGGTTAGCTCCTGAGTCTTTTTGTCATGACCATTATAGTCTTTGATCACTTTCTTCCTTTCTAGTATGACAGGTTGTTCTAGGGGCTTTTTTTTTCCTATCCCAGACCTGGAATCAACCATTTCACCAAGGAGCTCTGGTTTATTTTAGTGGGAAATGGTATTTAGAGGTATTTATTTGGGCACTAGGGATGCTCATGGCTACTGAGCTGGTCATTGTCTCTGAGCCTTTTCAGTAGGCAGAACTAGGAATTACTATATATTTTTTTTTAAGTAAAATACATCATAAGCTCATGCTGATAATTTCTATTCAGTTTCATGTCTACAGGTTTTTTAGTTAATCACAGAGTTGTGCATTCATCACTTCAGTCAATATTAGAGCATTTTCATTACTCAAAATACTACTACTAATAATAAACAAAAAGCAAACCAAAACCTCTATCCCCTAGTAGTCACCTCTCAATCTCTACCCTTCCCCTGCCATACCTAGCTGTTATTCCATTTCTGTCTCTCTAATTTATTTGTACTTAAATTTTGTATAGATGGAGTCAAACAATGTATAGTACCTTTCGTCTAGTTCTTTGGCTTAGCATGCCTCCTTTTTTTTTTTTTTTTACCATTGATGGAAGATTATTAATATATTACTATATACTATTGTCCTTAGTTTGCTTTGGTTGTATTTTTGCCCAAATATCACCCTGATATTAACAGTATCTTGTAACATTAACGTAATTTGCTCTGTTTCAAAGAAAAACAGTCTTATATGTGCAATATTACCCATACTCATTTTTTACATGAGGGTTTGCTATGCTGTATAGTCCCATGTTTCATTTTTTAGCTTTGCTTCTAGTGATATACTCAAGACCTTAGATTTTCCCTTTCCCAGTCATACCCCCCATATATTAGCACTGCTAGTTTCAAACACTATGATGTGCTTTCACCATTTCTATTCATTTGCAAACATTTACAAACAACAGTTTTACCAGTTCTGCACAGATTAAATCTCAGCTTTCTGTTCTCTAGCCCATTCTATTTTCTGGTGACCTATATTCTAGTTATTAACTCCTTGAGTTTGGTCAATATATTTAGTTCATGATAACAAAATCATACAATCTTTGTCTTTGTGTCTGGCTTGCTTCATTCAACATAATGTCCTCCAGGTTCATCCATGTTGTTATTTGCTTCACGACTTCATTGCTTCTTACAGCTTCATAATATTCCATCGTGTGAATGCACCACAGTTTGTTTGTTTATGCATTCATCAGCTGATGGACACCTGGGTTGTTTCCATCTTTTAGTAATTGTGAATAACACCGCTATGAACATTAGACTGTTCAGTTCACTGCTCTCCATTCTTCTGGGTATATGCCTAGTAGTGGTATTGCTGGGTCACGTGGCACATCTATATTTAACTTCCTTAGTAACTATTTGCATTTCTTTTTTTTTTTTTTTTTTTAATATCATCCCCCCCCCGTTGTTGTTTTTGCGCTCTCTGTCTGCTCTCTGTGTCCATTTGCTGTGTGTTCTTTCTGTGTCTGCTTGTCTCTTCCTCTTGTCTTTCTCTCTTTTTCTTTTTTTAGGACGTGCCAGGAACCAATCCTGGGACCTCCAGTGTGGGAGAGAGGCACTAGCTGCTTGAGCTACCTCATATCCCTGATCTGCTGCATCTCTCACTGTTTCTCCTCTGAGTCTCCCTTTGTTGCATCATCTTGCTGTGTCAGCTGAGCTCTCCGCAGTGCAGGCCGTCAGCTCTCTGAGGTGTGGGCCATCTTGCTTTTACCAGGAGGCATCAGGAATCGAATCCAGGGCCTCCCATATGGTAGACAGGAACCCAATTACTTGAGCCACATCTGCTTCCCTGCATTTCTTTTTGTCCATGGGGACTGTCTATCTCACGAGGAACTTTTTTTTTGTTCCCAAACAAATCTATTTTATTGATACATATTAATGATGCATAAAATTCATACAAAGTGTACAATCATTGACACTTGGAATAATCACATAGTTGTGCATTCATCACTTCAATCACCATCAGAGCACTTCCACTATTTTAACAATAATAATAAACAAAAAACAGACAAACCAACAAGAAAATTCCCCACCTCTCAGTCTTTCCATGCCTCCCCCACTGCACACTTTGCCATTGTAGCCAAAGTGTATAATCACTTACGAGGAATTTTAAAGTCATTTGAAATGTTTCCTCTTTGTGGGTTCATGCCACCAAGTCATTATACTGTTAGAGTCACTTGCTTTATTTTTTAGGGATTTTGTTGTTGCTATTTAATCTTGTTTTGTAATTATGTGAGATATTTACATGGTTTCAAAATCAAATCTCAAAAAAATACATAGGTACAATCACAAATTTTAGCTTCTTGCTGTTTCTTCTACCCTAATCCCTCACTTAACCATGGGTTACTATTTGAACAATTTTATGGTGTATTTTTTTTTTTAAGTATAAGGAAATATGCATAATAGTTGTAACCACTTCTTAGATATGTGGCATTCTGCATAAACTTTTTCTTCCCCTTGCTATTTTTTTTTTACTTTTCACTGTTTTACATATATATTTTAGTGATGATTTCAGGACATTTTAAACAGTAACATGGCAGGTTACAGTGACAAAAGAAATATCCACAAGGTTGATAATGAGGAAATTATCCTGACAACAAAATATTCCGTCTACTTTGTGGCAGCAGAGCTGATAGATGTTTGAGTAAGACACTGTTGGTGAGATGTTCTGGCTGTACTTCCCAGAACACCACCTATCTGTGTTGCTGCCAGTTACCAGTGTTGGCCCTGGGCTCTGTTTCTCCAAATAATGATAGGCTGTGCTGAATAGCTAAGCTCACAGGCGTTCTGCTTATTTCCGGAGGACCTGGGGCAGTAAAGTGGCAGAGCAGTGGAGACCTGAGTGTCCAGGCCGAAAGCACCATATTCCCCTTGAGGCCCACTTCCCCACATCTGGAAGTGGTTTTGTCAAAACAAGGAGGCTGTGCATTCATGCTGAGCAGGTTTCTAGCAAATGACTCTTGTTTTCCTATAGATACTAGAGAGAACTTAATAATTGCATGCTGCTTGTGGCTTCATTGGGAGTTTTTGCCTTAGCTAGAGTCAACAGCAGAGCTTTAGCAGTATAACAGATGCCACTTTCTGACTTGTGTTTAGTTATGCTTAATTTGAGATTTTTACTTGACTGATTGTACCACAGAGATCTAGAAGTTAAAGTGAGATTTTAAAAAATTTGCTGCACAGAGAGCTGGCCGGCGCGGAGAGCTGGCCCATGCAGAGCTGATGCAACAAAAAAGAGACACAGAGGAGAGACAGTGAGAGACACAACACACCAGGGAGCTAAAGTGGCTCAAGCGATTGAGTGCCTCTCTCCCACATTGGCCCATGTCGGAAGGTCCCGGGATCAGTTCCTGGTGCCTCCTAAAGAGAAGACGAGAAGAGAAGATAAGCAGACACAGAAGAATGTGCAGCGAATGGACACAGAGAGCAGACAGCAAGTGCAAGGGGTGGCGGGGTGGGGTGGGTACACAACCCTGCCCAGATAAAACATATTTTAAATATAAGTACTTTCTTTTGCACAATTTATGGTTTTCATCTAATGTGTTTTAAAGAGTGCAACAAAATAACACTGAAGCTCCTCCCCCAGTTCTCTGTCATTAAATTAAATACGTACAGTTCACAAAATACAAAACCTATATCCCCTATGGGGCCTACAACTCCCCAGACTTCTTTCTCATTGTAATTTCAGTCTAGTAATGCAGTAGTGTGTCTTCTAGTCAAAATCAATTGTAAATTCACCTTCTGGTTCTTTGCATTAAACTGGATACGTAATTGTAAATGACTGACTTTTTTTTTTTTTTTTTAAAGACTTAAAAATGTTGAATTATTTATGTTTATCTTGCCCGCTAAATGAGTGTGGCACTCATTATTTAAAATATTTTTAGTTTGCGATCACAAGCTTATTAGCAAAATAAGATCATTTTAATTGGGGGAAAACAAGAGGTTCTATTTGCTAGTGTTTGTGGCAGGGTGTAAAATTGCTTAATACCAGGGACCTGTGGGGTTGAATTTAACTATTAATTTCTTAAGACCTGATATTGTATTTGCTATGGCTCTGCCTACTAAGAATTTTCAGTAGAAGCAAGAGGGGGAGAGGAATGAATGCTCTAAGCTGTGCCTAAGTTAATCTTTAATTATTAAAAACATTGCTTGAAAATTTCTAGAGTATGAATTGTTACTGTCTTTTGAGTGACCATCTTTTATAGTAGAATAAAACTAAATTTAAAATAATTCTGAGAATATGAATGTATATGTGCATGTTAAAGCAATTCATTGGAAATTTTCAGAAAAGTCAGACTTGATGGTTGCCCATTATATTGGAAAACTGGGGCCAGGATGCTAGGTGAAGGAGCCATATTTGAGATAGGGCAGTTCTTGTGTTAATCCTAGGATAACAGGGTGGTAAGTTATTAATTTTGTTGGTTCTGACTCAGAACTTGGAAAGCAGATCGCCAAATAGAGCTCTTATTAGGTTTGGTGAGAATGCATTTCTCTCCTTTAATATCTAAAAATAATGAGTTCTTTCTTATTTTTGGAGAAAGAGTATTGAAGGCCAGCTTCAGCATGAAAGATGAGAAACACAATGATATTTTCACTTTGCTGATCAGAATTTATGAGCACAAATGACTACCACCTCTGTCAGAACAGATTTAAAGCATTCTCCTTTTAGCCACCCTTGTAGATGATGACCTTTGGTGTGCTGGTGGGCTGTCAGGGATGGCCCTGTTACAGGGAGCTTTCCGTGGTAACAGCCTGGGGTGTTGGGAAGTGTAATGGAGAGTCTGATTCTTGTACTCCACCCGCCCCCCCACCCCACCCCCATTATTATCTTCCCTCCTTCCCAACTTAATAATTATATTTTATGTCCTTAGTGCAAAGTGTGTGTTAGGCTCTCAATCAACTGTAGAAATTATGTTTCTCATGCTGGGTGATTGAGTAATAAGAATACTACTATCTTAATGTTGTACAAATCTGTCTGATCTTGTTTGAAGCATTAGTTGAACAAGTTCAGGCTCAGGTAGCACTTTAGAGTCCACTGTTCATCTCTCAAGAGCAGGTCTTACTGATCTACACACACACATCCTTTGTTTTTGGTCCTTTTCTTTCTTCTCAGTTTACTTTCTAGCATTTAAAAATGTTCCATATTTTATTTTAGTTAATTTCTGATATAAAAATAAAATGGGGGGTGGATGTAGCTCAAATGGTTGGGTGTCCATTTCTCATGGAGGGACCTGGGTTCGATCCCTGGAATCTTCCAGTAAAATAAAGAAAAATATAGAAGGTGTGCCGCCAGGCCCCACCGAGCCATGCAGCAAGATGATGATGACATAACAGGAGAGCGACACAAGGGAGAGTCAAGATGAGATGCACCCAAAAACCAGGAACTGAGGTGGTACAGGTAGCAGAACGCCTCTCTCCCAATCGGAGGTCCCCAGGATTGAATCCTGGTGAAGACAGGAGGAGAAGGATGAGAAGAGAGGGCAGGAAATAGACACAGAGAATTGCCCAGAGAAGGGACACAAAAACAGCAAAACGGGGTAGAGGGTGCTTTAAAATGGATAAAAGTAAATAAATAAATCTTAAGAAAAAAAAAAATGTAGGCTGTTTCTTGGAAATATAATTTCTAATATTACTTAAAAAGGTTTCTAGCATACAACAAACTATTTTATTGTCTTTGTATGAGGTGTGAGGTTGGTAGTTAGTTCTAATAAGCTGCCTCCTAGTTAATAGGAC
Organism: Tolypeutes matacus; assembly: GCA_026826555.1. Classification (NCBI taxonomy): domain Eukaryota; kingdom Metazoa; phylum Chordata; class Mammalia; order Cingulata; family Chlamyphoridae; genus Tolypeutes; species Tolypeutes matacus. The sequence goes on along the minus strand of JAKSZT010054053.1, from coordinate 3,428,196 downwards.
CTTACTGTGAGTGTGCACATGCTCTGCCAGCATTTCCAGATCAAATTGGAGTTAGCAGCAGTGCAGTTATCAGGGATTCCTTCTTGCAGGAAAAGATCTTTTTTTGAGTCTTTCTCCGTACGTTCTCACCTGCTCACTTTCATCCTTACCTTAGAGGCTAATTTTTTTTTTTTTTTTTTTAAGTTTTGATCAATTTTGTCAGCAGGTACAAGTCTGTCTCTTAAAGTGTCCAGAATATATATTGCCTTAGTGAAGAGTCATTTTTTTAAACAAAAATATCATCTAGAAAATTTCACTTTAAAGAAACACATTTTCACTACAGTGGTATTGTTTGGTTTTTAAAATGGAACTTGAGTCCCTCTAGTGGGTGGAATATAATTCCACTTCTAAGCATGATATAGCAAGAGATGACAGTATTGATTTATATGGAAGCAGCTTTCTGATCCAAGGTTTTCATTGGTATTCCTTTCGCCCCAGCCAAGAGGCAATGCTTAGCCAGCCACTGGCTTGGTCCTAACGTTAGCCAAGATTCAGCAGTCCCCCTCTTCAGCACAAATAACTTAGTGGCCTGGCAGTCCCTAACATGTGATCTCATAATGGTTCACTGGCTGCTGGATTTCAAGCCTCAGCAAGTATAAACTCAAACTGCAAGTTGATTTTTCAAGCTAAGCAGTTCTTTATAGAAAAGAACACAATGCCCCAGGGTCCTTGAGTTGCCATGAAATAAATAATCTTATAGACTGCATTGTGCACAACAGATAGGTTAAGGGCATTTAGGAATTGGAGGAGTGACATACTAATAGCTAGAACAGAGGCAGAACTCTGGACGAAAGAACTTGGGTTTGGGGTTCAAATCCTAACTACTTACTAGCTATGTAATCTTGAGCTGGTTCCATAGTCTCTCTGTATCTTAGTTTTCCTGTCTGTAAAATGGGGAGCTGATAAACCTATCTTGCGGGGTTGTTTTAAGTATTAGAAATAAGACTTGTAAAGGCATTTGCATTTTTAATGCTCTGTGATTGGTAGCAGGTTAGCAGTTACATTGTGTAAATTTACCTAGCCAAGTCCATTATAATACATGAGATTTTAATTACTTAGGTAACTTTCCTCTTTTTCCCATACCTTCTTTTTCTTTCAGTCACCGCCAAGTAAGCGAAGAAAATTGGAGAAGCCAAGAAAACCTATTACATTTGTGGTGTTGGAGTCTGTGATAAAAGAATTATCCCTCAAAGCATCGTGTTTGGGCTCTGAGGCAGGGGAGGGCATAATAGTTGTGACAAAGTGGATTGAAAAAATTCTCACTGATCTGAAGGTAAGTATATGGCGAAGCACACTGAATAATTACTTATAATATTTTTTCTTATTTTAAAAGGAGTTTGGAGAAGAAAAAAGTGATTTCCTATAAAATTCTTTTTTCCCTCTAAATAGGTCCAGCATAAACGAGTTCCCTGTGGAAAGGAGGAAGTTAGCCTTTTCCTAACAGCCATAGAAAACTCCTGGATTCATTTAAGGAGAAAGAAAAGAGAGCGAGTGAGACAGTTGAGAGAAGTTCCCCGAGCTCCAGAGGACGTCATCCAAGCCTTGGAAGAGAAAAAGCCCATCCCCAAAGAGTCTGACAGTAGCCAAGATTTGGCCAAGGGCCCTTGCGAGAGTGCCCTGTGTAGGCCTGCTGTACTGGAAGGCGAATCTGCCACTGTTGAGCGCCATTGCCCAAACCAGGATTCGCTTTCCCAAGAAGAAAACCCAGAGCCCATGGAGGATGAAAGGAGTGAGGAAAAGGGAGGGTTGGAGTTTTTGGAAAATTGTAAAGTCTCTAACAATGGAGCCCAGGACCGAGAGGCTTCTGAGCAGTTCAGCAGTCCAGTGGCTGAAAAAGGGAAACAGCTTCAAGGAGTGGCTGGACGTTATCTGTTTAAGTGTTTGATAAATGTTAAGAAGGAGGTAGATGATGCCTTAGTTGAAATGCATTGGGTTGAGGGCCAGAACAGGGATTTGATGAATCAGCTTTGTACCTATATACGTAACCAAATTTTCAGACTTGTTGCTAGTTAACTCGATTTTTTGCACAGGTGGGAAGTCTGTAAAAACAGTTTGCTTAGGAGTGGGCAGTGGGTTGCAGGAAGAATTCTACCATTGGCTTATTAGTAGCATTATGTGGAGTTATCTTTAAAAACGGAAACAAATTCATTTTTAAATCTTCCACCACCACCACCTCTTTATTTTTATTTTTTAAGTTACAGGGAGTTGTAAAATGGTAGTTCAGGGGAAAGAATTGTGGTTCTCAGCAACAACAAAAAGCCATTAGTAAACTCATAAGGGATTTAAACCTGACCTAAGCTGGTCACGGCAGCTTTGAGTTGGTTCTCTGATGCCAGAGGTATCTGGTCTGGGTTGGGACTGCACAGAGCATCATGGTCTTTCTGCCAGCCAAGCTTGCTTCTTGAGGAAGGGTGGTTCTCCTTCTGAATGGAGGCAGTCCACCAGGCAGGCAGGCCCTGGTGCTCTCATCTATAGTCACCCTTGAAGACCTAGCCTACTCCTGGGAACATAGGTTTACCCCTTCTTCATGCCTGAGAAAGGAACTGGCCTAATGGTAGGGAGAGTCAGGGAGAGAAACCTCAGTAATGCCAGAAGGGCCTATTTGAGAGCACCTGTGAAAAGTCACATTCCTGACTCCTATCTGTTTTGATGTTGCAGAAGCAGAATTAAGTAAGCCAGACTCTCAGAAGTGACTGAGACACAATAGAATACAGCCATCCACCTACCTCCAACCTGTTGAAAGTACCATTTGTAGCAGTTTTACTGTTGTGTGATTTCTGATTGTTTTGATATTTGAAGTGGATCTTTGACTTGTTTTTAATTTAAGAATATTTAGAATTGAAAACTGTCTATCCTATTTGAATCTTGGGGTTGGGGGAAGTATTTTCTTGGCTCTGGGTGGGTAAGTGGTTGATGATAGAAATAAGAAATGGAGCAAGAGTTTGTGCAGTAGTTAAAGAAAGTCTCATCTTTTGGCAGATAAGGTAGGTGTTGCTACAAATACTGCGTTTTGTGAGTTCACTTGTAATCCCCTCTGCTTACCTGCTAGTATTGGAGAATTCTGTGGTCAGAATAACCATGTTCTTAAAACATATTTCTGACTGGAATACCCGGATCAGCAGGAATGCTTCTGGAAAAGAATCTATTTTTTTTTGTTCTCTTGGTGTCTGTTACCCTCTGCTGTGTTTAACTCTCCCAACTTGATTTTGTACCAGCAGCCTAGCGCTCTGTTTAGACTAAAATCTTTGAGTATAGTGCTGTCTCTTTGCCATCTGCAAAGAAGAATGCTGTGAGGCTGCATAGTTAAGCCACCTTTTTGAGGTGGCTGTTGGTTTTGGCACGAAGCCGATGGCATTGACTTATCTTGGCCACAGCGAGATCAGACCTCTCAGCAAGGATACATGAGATGTAAATAGGACCGTATTATGCCTCCCCAGGGCAGTAGAGGCAGAGCTGTGGAAGTGAACATACTAACCAGTGTTCTTTATCTGGTCCATGGACCTCTAGAACATCCATAAACCTCTTGGAATTATTTCCAAAAGCTCTATGAGGATATGTGCTTTTTTCTGGGGAGGGAGTCCATGACTTCATAGAGCGGGCTCAGTAACCCACTGAGGATAAAGATCCACTCTTCTAGTCCAGCCCTTCTTTGGGCAGGATGAAGAGAGCAGTGCTCAGGATCATACAGAGCCAAGATTCAGTCCAGAGCTTTGGTTTCCTCTAAGCCAGTAATTTTCTGCTGTACCTCTCAGATGATACCACTCTAACCTCGGATGAATATCATATTTGAATAATAGGCTGAACCTAAACCTAGTTTTCTTGATATAACTATAGGATAATTACGTGACAACTATTCATTCAGTAAGTTGTCAATAAGTATTGTTTGTTGTATTATAAAAGAGTATCACATGCTCATTAAAGAAGATTTGGAAAAATGAAAAGTTGATCCCTACTGTCAATCTTCTCTAATACAACCAATACTGGTATTATAGTATGTTTCCTTCCATTCTCTCTTTCAGTAGTTGGATTTGTATGAGTGCATGACTAACTTTGATTATGATCAGGCTGTATATTCAGTTTTAGATTATGCTATTTCATTTAATGTCTAATAAGTATTTTTCCATGTTATAATAGTATATTTATTTACACTCCTTCCCTCATTCAAAATGGATTTCAGGCACAATATTGGACTTTGTTTAAGTCTAGTTCTTAAGGATTCACAGAGAATACTCTTTGTAAGTGGAGACACAGAAAGTGTTTGTGCTTCTGTATTTCAGGGCCCAGGTTTAAGGCTTGGTGTCATGGAGGAAGTTTTATAGATGTAAGCTAATGCTCTTAGAATTAAAAAAAATATATGTGATGAGGGGAGCTTCCATGGTATTGAAAGTATTCGAGCTATGTGTGCTTTTTTTTTTTTTTTTTTTGCATTTGGATGTCTTTATTTCCTTCTCTGCAACGAATAGTATATTTCTTAAGTTTAGATTTTCTAATGAGAGAACATTGAAAATATTTTTAAAGGTCATCTAAAAATTGTTTTGGTTATGTACAGACTTAGTAATTGAATGATAGTATACACCTCTGATATGGGGAAAGGATTGTATTCTTTAAAGAAATAGGTATTGACCCTTGTATCATAATGTTGAGTGATATTCTCCTTAAGTATCTGAAGGTCAAGTTTTTCTTTGTTGATTGGTAGAAAATTAAGTCTTTGTGGTATTATCTTCAGTTTTATTCTGGTCCCTGGCATTATTTCTTGGTAACTAAAGTTGGAACAGAAGTTGTGCTTGTTTTCGGAGGGAGACCAAAGCTGCCTTTGTTCTTTGGAATCTACTCTGCTTCCAACAGTTTGGTTCCTTCACCCCACAGCCTTGCCAGAGCTTTGCTGCACGTCCTAGCAGGATTGGCATTTATGGGCTGGAGTTTTAGCTCATCTTAAGCATTCTTGTTGATTGCTTGAAACTTGAGTATATATATTTTAAAACATAAACCTCTCTTCTTTTGATGGAAACGAAAGCTTACCATGTGAGCACACCAACTTTTCCCCCCTCATCACACCAACTTTTAAGCTCCGACATTAATAATAAAACTGCAAGGTGTGGAAAACCCCAGCCTCTTAAAAGAAGGGGAGTGAATGAATTCCTAACTAGCTGCCATAGCCTCTCATTTTACTTAAAACACAGCATTTTCCTCTGTGGCCACATGGGGGCATCTTTGGACCTTTGATCAAGCACCTAAGTTCACTGTGGGAGTAGATAAAATTATGTCCATAGTATTTTCTTGAAATACCCTACTGCTACCCAGATAAGTATTTTTATGTATACAAGTGCCTTTTTACATAAAAAATTTTTGAAAAATAAAAGTAGAAAGAAGGAAAAAATCACCACCCATTCTTTTCTGTCTGGCATAACCCCTTTTAACCTTATAATGTATCTTCATGGTCCCAACTGACTGTTTTTTCTTTGCTTTCCAACTGTCTTGCTACTCTAGGATATATCCAGGTTGGGTCACTCTTTAGGATCAACTTTTTATTAGTATCTAGTTAATGGGGATACTGGAGGGGATGGAAATGTTTAGTGAACTCAAAAGCCTTATGTACCAGGAAGAGTTCTGTAGAAGGATCCAAGAAAGAAACTGTTTTCAGTGTTGTTTTTTTATCAGTTTTTCTCTTTGGTTTATTTGGCTGCCTAACAAATGCATGCAATGTGTTGTTTACATCAAAAGTTAGTGAGGGGTTCTGTGTTGTGTATGCACAGCTTAGGTGGGCCTGGTTTCCCACAAGTAATATGTATGTTTAGAACATACATATTACTCACCCTGGGGTCTGTAAAGGCTCAAGGAGAAGTTCCATCTACCCTTATTTCTGTGGCAAGGATCAGATTTTGTGGGTGGCCAGCCCACCAGATTTGTACATTAGGAGGAGGAACATCTAGTCTGGAAAACTGAGCCGGGAGCCCTCTGGGAGAAGGAATGTCTCAGAGGTGCAGCAGTCGTCTACCCATCCGGGGGTGCCTCTAGGAAAGGGACATCTTTTTTGGGGAAGTTGGTGCTTGGGAGATTTGTTTTCCTGAATGGGCACTAAACCCGGTAAAGCCCCAAAGAGGCAAAATACAGAGTGAATTGGCTTCTGCCTCCTGGAGCACGGCATTGATGTTCTTGAACCTCTCTAATAATGCCAGCACAGTGTTAGAGCACCCTACTTGGGACTCACCCCACTAGTAGTAGGACCGTATACTCACACAGCAGGGAGTCCCTGCTCTGCTCCGTATAGATATCCAGATCCTCTGCTGTGACTCACCCAAATAACTAAAATAGCGGTTTATTGTTTTTTTTAATTGCTGGTTGGAGCAGCTAATGCTGCCTTTTAGAACAGCTAATGCTGCCTTTTGAAGGCTGTGATTTTACTGCAGGGGATTGTTGTGACTGAGGGAAGGCCTTGCACCTATAAATGCCCTTTGAGATATAGCCTATCCACCTATCTCAATTCAAACAGAAACATCAGGGACTCTAGGCTCTCTTCAGGGAAGTGGGGAGTTGTGAGGGCTTATTATGAGCCAGGGAGCTGAGATGAGGTGTGGACCAGAAAGTGCAGGTGGAGTTGGCAGAATTGGCTTGTATATAATGCTCTGAAGAGGACAAAAGATGTCTAAGTCCAAGATACTTTTCCATCCACCTTAGAGGATCAAAAACCAGAGGAAAGCACATAGACGTCACGGTTCATCAGGCCTCAGTTCATAGTCCATTTCCACTCCTTACAGAGGCAGTACGTTTTGCTAAGCTTTGGTTGCCTCCTAAAAGTTGAGGATTACCTGCTTAACAGAGTTATAGCAGCAGTTAAGTTAGAAAATTACTAAAACTTAACTGATGACAAGTTTTCATAGTCTGGAAAACAACAACCACATGATTTTAAGTATTCCCTCACCATAATTTTCAGTGTTCCAATGCTACATTTTAGAAATGCAGGACAAGTACATATATATATGGTGTATACAGCTTCCAGTCTGTGTGTTGTTTATCCAGAGTATTAGGGCATTTGGATCAAGATATAGAAAGAATGTTAAGAAGCTTCTTTCTGCTCTAATTGAAAATGCCCCCAGGCCTGAATCTCAGTAGGAAAAGACCCATGCTGCTGTCAGTAAAAGTGAAGTGGCAAGTAGAACCTCTCTGTGGAAAAACCTGATCCCAGGAGTACCTTGCAGTATATGGAACTCAGCAAGGAGACATGCCAGTGACTAGGTGAACAGTCGGGAATCTGGTGAAGAATGTTGAACCTGAATGACAGAAGAACATGGTGCCAGACATATCTGCCTTCAAGTCCAAGATCTGAAACTCATCATCTGGGTAACCTTGATCAAGATACTTAACCTTCATGAACCTCAATTGCCTTATCTGTAATGTAGGGGTAATAATATGTACCTATTTCCTAATGTTGCTATTGAACACTGAATGAAATGCCTATGTCAAGCACTTTGCATTGTGACTGGTCAATTTCAGGTACTTGACAAATTGTAGTTAGTCCCTGTGGTTCATTGAATTATGTACCCCAATTTAGACAAGTTCTTGGTCTTGATTGGCATCCCTGTGGGTATGAACCCATTGTAAGTAGGATCTCTTGAAGGTGTTATTTTAGTTAAGGTGTGGCCCATCTGAACGAGGGTGAGCCTTAATCCAGTTTACTGGAGTCCTCCTTAAATAGAAGAAATTGAGACATAGAGAAAACTATAAGGAGGAGTCAGAAGCTGGAAGTCAATGGAACCTGGAAGAGAAAGGAGAGGAGATTGTCATGTGTTGGGAAAGCCAAGGAACCACAAGGATTTCTGGCCAGTCAGAACACTACTGACCCTGGGAGCCTCCCTGCGACAAATTCCGTTGTTTAAGCCACCCCATTGTATGATATTTGTAATAGCAACTTGGTAAACTAAGATATTTCCTTCCAATCTTCCTCCCAAGGTAAGGAATTTGAACAAGACTGCTACTGGTATTAGTCTTCTTACTTCTCTAGCTTCTGTTTTCATTAATAAAAAAAATTTAAATCTTTTTTTTCTTTTGTTTTTATGGAGAGATAGACCCACTATAAATTGATGATCAGTTTTACTATAATGTGGATAGGATGCATGCTGGTTCTGCCATTCTCATATATAATGTTAAGAAATTGGAAGCAGCTAAATAAGACATCCCCATAATGGAATATCTTGCAGCTATTAAAAATGATGTTGTAGAAACTCATATTTATGTGGAAAGATTACCATTATATATTATTAAGAGAAAGAAATGTGTAATAAAACTGTTTTATCCAAGTTTTAAAAAAAAAACGGTTAACTTAACCTGGTTAAAATGGCAAATTTTTTGTTATATGTATGTTACAATGACAACACAATTGAAAACACCTGGAACAGTGCATACATAAAGAGCAGGCTTTTGAATTCACTCATCTCTTCTTATTCTTTAAGTTTTTGATTTCTGCTCAAAAAATCTTCTACCAATAGACTCAAACACAAAGGCTGAGGTCTCAAAGGTATAACACGTAGAGGACCTTTTGACCAAGAGCAAAACCCAAACCTCCATGTTATAGGGGAGGTATAGGAAGCCAATATATATGTGTGTGTGTATTTTAGGAGGTACTGGGGATTGAACCCAGGACCTTGTACATAGGAAGAAGGCGTTCAACCACTTGAGCTACATCCGCTCCCCGCAGATTGTCTCATTTAATGTAATCCTGTGAGATGGTGTGGTGTCCCTATGTAGTAGCTTAAGGAAATGGAAGCTCAGAGCACTCGAGTGACTTGCCCCCTAAGGTCATTCATAAAGCTGAACTTAGGTCCAAGAATCCAAGACTGGGATCTTGCACCAAGTCTCCATAACAGGTGCTGCACTTAGGATGAAAATACACTTCTAGTCTCATTTAACCCACCTCTAGGGAAGGAAACTTCAATTTTATGACATGGGGTAGAGAAGAAAACATTCTTCCCCAACTTCACAATTTAATATGTTAAGATATTATTTTTCAGCCTCTGATCAATAAGCAACGTTTAATAAGTGAAATGCCCTATAATTAGTTCTTAATTTATGCTACCAAATCTTTACAGAATTTTTGCATTTGGCAGTAGTGTGGATAATTAAGTAGTTAGTGAAACCACAAAATGTCAAGTGAAAGCACATGTTGGACCAGAATCAATGTAAAATAACTGATAATTAGCTAATGACTCTTCAACAATACATAATTGTATAATAATGGAAGAGAGGTTAAATTTTTTAAATAGGCACCTCTAAATATTTCACTTTCAGAACAACACAAAATTGATGTGCTTTATGGACTTGCTGGAGAAGGTAGCAGTTGTTAGAAAACTAGCAAACCCTCTTCCCCAGGTAGGATGTATGAGCTAGTGTAGCTCCTGGGAAGAGCAAAGGCTGCCTGCCATCTGGTCAAGCCATTCAGGGAGTGTGGCCCTGAAATCTAGAAACAACCCAGAGCTAGGAAATCCCAGCTGGGGGGGGCTTGGCTGGTTCCAGCAGCCAGTCAGCTTCCGGAAATGGCTGCTTGTGCTACTGTTGTCTAGAAGGCTATCTAGAGAGCAGTGCTGAGCTGGAGCACCTCCTGGTACAGGGTCCATGAGGCCGGGGGCCTGCTTCTGAAGGTTTGATTTGGAGACTTGATGTCTCTTGCTGGGAAATGGGGATTTCCGGTCTCATCTTTTGGGTCCTCATCTTGTTTGTCCCAAGATTCCTGCCTTCAGGGCCAAATGTGGGTTTATTTGTGGAACTTTATGTACCACGTTCAGACCTGTATTTCGGTGAACTCTGAATGAGCATAGAACCTTTTCATTCGCAAGGGGAAGCATCTCAGCATCAGCTACATCAGGGGCCAGGCAAATATTGTTAGAGAAGGGAAAGAGCTCATGCCCGGACAAAAAGGAAGTAGCTTTTATTCAACTGCTGTTTATTGCCATGCAACAATAGGTGCCCAATGTTGGACCTTCTGATATTTTGAGGAAAGCCAGAAATCCAGATTTTATATTTAAAAAAAAAAAAAAATTGTAGAGCGGTTGTATCTCAGCAGTAGCTCAGTGGTTGAGCATATGCTTCGCGTGTACAAGGTCCCAGGTTCAATCCCCAACACCTCCTTTTTAAAAAAAAGTTTGTGCTTTCAGGTATATTTGCTGCTCTCACTTTCCTAATTCTCATTCACTTCCACTTCTGCAGTCTGGTTGTTGGCTTTCCTTTTTTAGGGCTCTTCTCATCTCTTAAAGGGAGAATTCCAAGAATTCTATCCAGGGACCTCATATGCTCTCATCTCTCACTCTTGGGTGACCTCATCCACTCCCTTGACTTCAACCACTACACTCCCATACATTCATGATCCCCAGATCCCCTTTCCTGAACTTCTAGCATCCACATACCTAACAGTTATTTCCACCAGTACTACACCAATATCAAACTCAACTACTGTCTATACCTGGTTCTCTTCTAATATTGATCACCCTCTACGCAGATGTCCAAATTAGAAATCTCTCTTCCTTCTTCAGCCAGTACTAAAACAATTCCACCTTAGAAATAATCTTCCAAATCCAGCCCAACCTCTCCGTCCCTAGTGCCACGGCCATAATGTGGTACCTCATTTCTCACCTGGACTAGAATAGCCCCAATGGTTTCTGGGTAACTTCAGAGTTAAGCAGCAGAAAGAGCAGATTCAGATATTCCTGGGGGGATGGGGGGTGAGGGAGATGAAGAAAACCCGTTTGTGGGGTGAATTGGCAGCTTTTCAGAAGAAAGGCTAGGGTGGGAAATAGACCCACAGTGACAGGTCAAGTTAGTTGAGATGAAGAGATACGAGATCCTAAATGGGCCCTTCTTAGTAAAGCACAACTATCTAATTTTACAGAAGTAATACATTTTCAGTATAAAAATTGAGAATAATGAATAAAAATTATAATTCCTCTATTCAAATGAATTTACATTTTGTTGTCTATCCTGGTATTTTTATATGCATGTATGTTTTTTAAATAGCAAATGTGGGATCATCTTGTACATTACTGTTTTATAATCTTTTTCATTTAATAATATATTGTGATGACTTTTTTTCTGATTATAAAACTATTACACATTTGGGGAAACTTGTGAAAATAAAAGTTACCTATACTCACACTGCTCAAAGACATCCACAGTTAATGTTTTAGTGTATTAACAACCCTTCTTCACATGCTATATGGTGAGCATTACTTTACTAAACCAAATGCTACTATTTGGAAAACTGGATTTTCTGGCTTTCACTTTTGATAATTATATTTCAGTGAATATATTTGTATAAAAATTGTTATGTATTTCTCTTACTGATTTAGGATAAATTGAATAAGTGGAATTATTGAGGCAGAGAATATAACTGCTTTAAAGGCTCTTCATATTTATTGCTAGTTTGTTCACTTAAAAGGTTGTGCTAGTATACATTTCCTTGAGTGCTTGTTTTTACCACATCTTATACAGAACTAGGAGGTTAATTTTTTAAATTTCTTTACCACTTGATAGACAAGGGATTATTTCATTGTTTTAATTTATTGTGGATTGGCAAGGTCAAACATTTTCATATATTTGTTTTATATATTTTAAATTTGTGTTCTGTGTTCATTTTTCTATCCAGGTATTCTTATTGAATTGCAAGGGCATATGTTGCCAGTATTTCCCTCCATTTTGTTATTTGCCTTTTCTTTTCATATATGGTGATTTTGTGTTGTTTTTATAGTTAAGAGCTTTAGAGGGTTTCTGTAATCAAATGTATCACGCTATACCTTTGTATTTTCTTAGTCTGCGTTTATGGTTAGAAAACTTCACAACCCTGAGAGCTGAACATGTTTACCTATATTTTATTATGACTATTTTGGGTTTTGTTTAGTTTGGTGTATGGTGTGAGGTTTAGGGACTTAGCATTGTTTGACAAAGGGTTCAGAGTTGTCATAGAGTAACTTCAGAGAGATGACTGGTAAGCTCTAGCACTCCTATCTGAGGTGTTTGTGATGGGGACCAGAGCAGGCAGCATGTTGGTGTTTGTGTTTGTGTGTGTGTGTGTGTGTGGAGGGGGGGTGTACTACCCCAGTCCCCATCTTGGAAATGTGGAGAGACACAGGCTTTCACTTTGCTCCTAGGTTCTGAAGAGTGTCCCCAGCACTGTCCAGTATAGACTCTCCTGATAGGCCTTTGGGCCTTGTTAGGAGATCTGTTTGTGCCCATGTAGCTGAGCCCTGGATCTGTGGGATCCACTCTTGGCAGTTCAGCCCATGATGGGCCCCTCTTCAGGGCCCTGTACTTTTCTGAGGGCATGAGTTACTAGCACAGACAGCTGAGCTCCTGGGTTTTGGAGACTTGATCCTGCAGCTCTGCTTTCAGTGTAAGCTTGGATTGCTGGGACAGCAGTCTTCAGCCCTTTCTATGGGGCGCTGATTGTCTACCCTGGGCGGGGCCTTCCCTATCCCAAACATCTCCCTACCCCCACAGGATCCAGCTGGCTCCTGACTCACATTGCAAGACTCCACCTCTTTTTACTCATAACTTCGACCCAGTCTCACTCCCATGACCTGAATTAATTTATTCTCATAAAGCCACCCCTTCCCCTCCATCCTCCAAAGTAATCAAACATTTTTAGCCTTTTCCTTTTGTGTTTCCACTCTGACCAGCTTCTTCCTACCCAAGTTTCTGACCTACTGTCTTCCACAGCCCCACCTCTCTAGCTGCATAGTTTGGCTATCCTCTTTGGTTTCTCAGAAAAGCTCAGAGTTAGTGGCTCCTCCCTTTTTGCTTCTGAACTGCATTTCTTTCCTTATTACTCAGTGTCCACACCCAGGGCGGTTGCCTGGATAGAAATCTGGCCCTTTCCCCCAGTCACCTTTTCAGGCCAGACATAAGCTTCAGTCAGGAAGGAATGGATACCTGTACAGGCTCAGTCAGAAGCTCTTAATTCCTTAGAGTGGCCTGAGGCAGAGCAGTGTCCTCTGAAGTCAGCTGAGCCCCTGGATTCTGTGCCTGATTCTCTTTCCTTGCCTTCTCAGACATTGGCCAAGCTTGTTTACTGGGCACCACTAAGCAAAGTTAATGATTATTCTTGTCTTTTAACCAGGAGGTAAGGAGTCATTTCCCTATCACCAGCCATTTCTGTGAGGTTTTCAAGAACTCTGAACCTCAGGGAGGGCTGTCCCAGATGTTCAAGAAGACGGACCAGGCCACTTGTCATCCCAGCTGACAATAGCATTTCTGTGAGGTTTTCAAGAACTCTGAACCTCAGGGAGGGCTGTCCCAGATGTTCAAGGAGACGGACCAGGCCACTTGTCATCCCAGCTGACAATAGCAGCTTTGTGACCTTGGATAAGGTACTTTGTCTGAGAGGTCAGACTAGATCTCAAGTCTTTCAGTTAGGACATTGTTTGAGACAATGAGGAAGGAAAGACAGACACACGAATGGGAACCTGGAACTTAATTGTACCTGTGTTTTGGGTTCAGGAGTGGTCCTCTGACAACACTCAGGGGGTGAGGAAGCTAGGTGAAGACTTTCGTGGAAATTTCTGGCTCTGAAGCATACTTCACCAGTGATTGAATGGGTACCCTATGGGATACAGTTCTGCCAAAGTAATTCATCAGCCAGGATGGACTGGTCAGGAGTCAGGTCAGGTAGCTAACCCGGTCTTAAATCCACTTAGTTTCTTATCCCTTCTGAGAAAAATATAATTACCCTAGAACCTAATGAATATACCGTTATGGGTCTTTGTATAGTTGTATTACATCTCATGCTGCATCTAGCATGATGGCAGGGAGCAAAACTAACCTTTTCCGGGTGGTACTGAGGAGTTGAGTTCTGGTCTGTGACCTTTTACCCCACTCTGTGTTACCAAAGGTTACTTGGCCTTGGCTACAAGGACACCTAGCCCAGTGCCTGGCACATGTCAAGCACAGGATAAATATTTGTTAAATGAATGTTATCTGGTGTATCCCTGGGTGTCCTACTCTCCTATCCCTTTCTCTTCATCCCACAGCTGACTTTCTCTCTTTGGTCTTGTTTCAATTATGATAAGTGAAAAGCTCCATAAAACTGGTTGCAAAAAATGAGAAGTCAGGCCTGACAGGTTTGGGCATCTTCTGGGACCTAATGTGAATATCTGTACTTTTGGCTTCACATGCTCTCCCTCATCTCATTACTTATACTTTGGAGAGGCTACAGAATTGATTTTCATACTTCTTAGAATTGTATGTGTAAGGTTTTGTTTTGTTTTTTTGAGGTACTGAGCCGGGATTTGAACCCAAGACCTGAGACCTCATATGTGGGAAGCCAGTGCTCAACTACTGAGCCACATTAGCTCCCCTGAGTTTTTTTGTGTGTTGTTTTTTTTCCCTCCATTTAGTTGCTTGTTGTTTGTTTTTTTGTTTTTAGGAGGGAGGCACGGGGAACCAAACCCGGGACCTCCCATGTGGGAAGCAGGCGCTCAACCGCTTGAGCCACATTTGCTCCCCTGTAATGCTTTTTTTTTTTTTTTTTTAAAGATTTTATTTATTTATTCATTTATCCCCCCCTTGCTGCTTGTGCTCGCTGGGTCAGCTAACCATGCCGTGCGGGCGGGCTTGCCTTCACCAGGAGGCCCCGGGAACCGAACCCGGGGCCTCCCATATGGTAAACGGGAGCCCTAGTGATTGAGCCACAGCCGCTTCCCTGTAATGCTTTTTTGAGGTAAGTGGTGTTGGGATAGGAAGACAGTCTCATTAGGGGGCTGTCTCTGGCTCAGCATATTAAAAAATTGGGGATCATAAGGTAATTTGATCTGGACATTGGAGTGCACAAGACTTTTAAGGGGAAGTTTGAGAATAGAAATCCTCTCATGAGAAAGCACACAGGGATGGGTGGCCCAAGTTTCCTTGGGTACTGAACATCTAAAAGCCATAAAGAAACATTTAGGAGCAACTTTCTGGAGACGGCTGGCCTTTCAGATTATTCCCAAAACATGCGCTAACTTTTCTGAAATATCAAAAAGACTTCTTTTCCCTTTCCCTTGAGTGAATAAAACAATTGCCATTTTCTACCCCAGCTCCACCCTTGTGGAAAAGGAAACTGGGGCTAAAATGTTAACTAGCCCTCTTCTTCATTCCGCTCCTTTTTATTCCCCTTCTTAGACTTGTATCTTCCACCCTCACTGTCCATTCCCCCAATTGAGGAAAGCTTGATGAGAAATTATGTTTGGTCATTTTTTTAGGCTCCTGTAGGCAACAACAGGCCTGGGGAGGGGGCAGGGGGAAGCCTCCTTTTTAAACTCTTGCTTTTGCCTAACATTCCCGGGCTGCTGTCCCCACATGACCCAAATAAACAGATGATCATGTGAAGCCAGTAAGGCTGTTTGTTTTAAATAGCAAGCATCTCTCCTAAACTCTGGAGCAGATGAGTATTGAGGAAAAGGGAGAGGCCAGCAATAGAGTCTGTGTTCACCCCACTTTTATCTCCTGCTTCTCCATCCCTCAAGGAAATGTTTCTTCAGAATCCTGGCTTTCAGAGATGTGCCTACTTAATGGGATAGAGCTGGTCCATGACTAGAAAAGGAAGGAAAATTGGGCTGTAGCCTCCAGAAGACACTCCAGAGCTATATGAATGCTATGACCACCTGAAGAAGGCAGAAGGGTAGCTGAATGTAGCTCTAGGAGCATCCTGGCCCACTGGGCTGAATGCTACAGTGCCAGCCCCAAACAAAACAAAATTTTGGTGAACAGCATTATTTCAGGTCCTTCTCTCTCTCTCTCTCTCTCTCTCTCTCTCTCTCTCTCTACCCACACACATACACTTCCTCTTTGGGGTTTTTATTTATTTCTTCCTGCATACTGCCTCTAAATTTCTCATTTTCTTTTGGAGTGCAGACTGTGCCAGGCCCAACCACATTGGTGGCAGATGACAGGTTTAAAGGAGGCAGTGTCAGATCTGTCCCTTCCAGGAAAAGGGCACTCATTCCAGGAGGAAGAACTAGACAGGCTGTCATACTCTAATCTCCCTTTGCTTTCCACTTCTGTCATAAGTAAAGTCAGTGCTACCCACAGCAATTTGTGTTAATGGCCTCTTCATGCTCAGTTACTAGCTGCTGGGGCATTAGATCTGCAAGGTCATAGCCCCCGAAGATTGGTGCTGGCAGGCAACCCCCTTTTCCCATTCCCTAGATTCCTGATTTCCAAGATGATCTGTGCAGGTTTCCTTCTCTAGGATGCACTGTGCCTTCAAAGGAAAGAAGCAAAATCAGCAAGCATGTATTCATCCTAGCTTTCTGTGTTTACCTGTTTTCCAGCTAGTCTCTGAAATAGGAAGATACCCTCTGAGTACCCAGTGTGAGTGGATTTGCAGGGTGGCCTGCCACTCAGATGTCCTTAGAAAGGTTTGCTATCTGGTTTTGTGTGATGGTGAAGTCCAGGTCCCAGTATCCTGGATCCATCAGCCTTGCCTCACTCTGCTTGGAGTTGTCAAAGGCAAGGATGATACTGCTCTCCATGGTATGTCTGGGGCCAGGAACGGAGGGCCCCTAGGCCTAGCACTGGGACAGTGGAACTGGATGTGTTCCAGGGGCCCCAAATGTGCCTTCAACCAGCCTGTGTCTGTCACTACCAATTGTACCAGTGGTGTTTGTGGAACCTCCATTAAAGAAGCAGGATTGGGTTTTATGTGAAGGAGTTGCCACAATGACAATGTCAGAGCCCTTCCTTGCAGGCATTTTGATATTCCTCCTTGGCTTTTCCCTAATTTGGGGCCCTGCCCTAGAACTGGCTCCAAAAAGTCATCCATGGAGTCAAGGACAAATAGACCGGGGCAAGAAGCACTTCTCAGTCTTTTCCAAATCCTCAGTTTAACCTGATCCTAGCTCATATCAACCACTCTGTCCCTACTCTGAGCTGGGGCTGGAATACTGAGTGACCTTAGACCGTTCTCCTTTCCTGGCCTCAGTTTCATTATCTGTAAAGGGAAAGGATTTGGGCAAGCTGGCCTCAAAAGTCTTAAGTTTCTGATTGTACCTCGCCCTTCCCCAAACTAGTGCCAGGAAGAGGCGGGCGAGCGCGCCAGCCAGGGCTCCCCGCCTTCCCGGCGAGCGCGATTGATGCCAGACTGCACGGCCCCGCCCGCGGTCTCGGTCG
Organism: Tolypeutes matacus; assembly: GCA_026826555.1. Lineage (NCBI taxonomy): Eukaryota > Metazoa > Chordata > Mammalia > Cingulata > Chlamyphoridae > Tolypeutes > Tolypeutes matacus. The sequence goes on along the minus strand of JAKSZT010054053.1, from coordinate 3,411,030 downwards.
CCCTGCCACTGGGCGTGAGGGCCGGGCTTCCGCCCTCCACGTTGTTGTTCGCGATTTCGGCCACGCCCCCTTGGCCTGGGCTGTGGACGCTTCGCCGGAACCGTCCCTGTCCCGGCCGCAGAGCAAAGGGCGTCCTCAGGGGTAGCACAGTCGGAGTCTCCACCCATATCAGACACGCGTGGACAAAGACAAGAGTTTAGAGGAAAGAAAGAGAAAGACTGGGTTTTAAAGGGGCGTGGTGAAGAGTAAAGGGTAGGCCAGGGTATGATTGCGGGATTCCCTTCGTCTCACTCTCCGTTTCCACAGTGACCCAATCTGCACCCGCGAATGTGACCCTGAAGACACTGGCCCTTTAAACAGAAGGCTGGCGGCGCGGGGTGTCCATGTGGAGCTGCTCCATGCCGTGTTGTCCTGCCCGTCCATTGGCCTGCGGCCCGGTGACGTCGCCTAATAGGATGCGAACGCACTGCGGGGGGAGGAACGGAGGCAAAACGCGGAACCGGATCGCCACTCCGTTCCCTCCGCCTGTTCTCTGACAGTCTCCCGCCGTCAGCTCCGCCCAGAGGCGGATCCCGGAGGGATTGTGACAAGGCGTGTGGTTGCGGGATTTGGGTCACGTATGGGTGGGGAGCGGAGACCCAGGGATCAGGCCACTCTCTACCATCTTTAGGCTTCCCCGATCTGGGAAGTATTAACTTGACCTAACTTAAGCCTTGAATTTTCCACCTTCCCTTCCCTCCAGCAGGGCAAATTCCGGCGTGAATGACCCAAACACCCAGGCCTTGCTCAACTTGTGGCTCACAGTCGGGGCGGGGCGAGGCGGGAAAGCGGCTCGCTCTTCCCCCACCCCCATCCAGGCCACGTGTGCGCGCGCCGTCTATAGTGGGCGGGACCAACCCACGCAGGACCCCGCCCCTCTGTGAGACGCCGCGGCCCGGCGGGCGGGGGCTCCGGTCCGGGCTTTGGCTGCGGCCCCGGTGTAGTAGCGGGGGCGGCGGCCGGGGGCAGCGCGGCTCCTTCCCTTGTTGTGTGTGTCGGTGCCTCCTCGCCATCTTGTTGCAAAGCCCTTTCTTGTCGGCGGGACTCCCGGGGGCCGCGGGGCGGGAGGCATCAGAGGGAGGAAGAGAGAGGGGAAAGAGGAAGGCAGTGCCGCTTTTTTTTTTTGCACCAAATTTTTAAAAATTTGCAAATTTACATTTTGCAAATCTTTTGGGAGACATTGGGTTTTTTTTTTTTTCATTTTCCCGTGCTCCCCTGTTCCTCCCTGCGGAATCCGCTGCGCCGCCCAGCCCTGTCGCCCCCCAGAGGTGAACCCTCCCGCCTGCCTGCCTGCCAGCCTGACCTGTGCCCGGCCCGCGGGCAGCAGCCTCTGCCCCGGCGCGCCCCCGGCAGCTCTCGGCGCGATGAGCATAGAGACGCTACTGGAGGCGGCCCGCTTCCTGGAATGGCAAGCGCAGCAACAACAGAGAGCACGTGGTGAGCGGCCGGGCTGGGCCCCGGGGGCACTGGGGAAGGGGAGACGAGCGACCCCGGACCCCGGGCCCACGCGAAACCGCGGGCAGGCGACCGTCCCGGAAGGCCTGCGGAGCCGGATACCGCACGGCTCCCTGCAAAAGCCGCCGCCCGGGGAGGAGTGATGTGGGCTGTGAAATTAATTAATGAATTCGTTAACAGGCAGCTAGGGCCCCGACCCCCACGGGCGCTCCCCCAGCTAGCTGCCTGCTAGCTTGTTCACCTTCCATGGGGGGCTCCTTTGGCGCGGGCCATCGACACCCTCGGTGGCGCTGAGGATGTGTGAGCCGGGGGCGAGGTATGAGGAATGGTGTTGCGTGGGGGTAGCAGACCCGCGTGTGTGTGCGTGTGTGCACGGGGGATGTGTGATGGGAGCCTCGGGGAGAGCGGATGAACGGACTGTACACGGGCGTGCGTGTAGTGCACACGAGTGGGCGTGTGTGTAACGGGGTGAGGGGAAGATTACTCTACGTGGAGCAGCTCCCCGGCTTCCCTGGCCCCGGGGGGAGGGTGCAGGGGGCGCTCCCGGCACATCTACGCGCCGCTTGGGGCGGAGGCGGCCTTTGCAGAATGAAATGACATCGCGTGTCTTATGATCCTGGCCAGCCCCGCCTGACCCCGCCTCCCAGAGCTGGGCTGGGTCGCGCGTCTGGGTGTTGGACGAGAGCCCGGCTGGTTTGGTGTCTGCGAAACTGCCCACGGGTCGCTGGGGACGGCCCACGGGCCCCGCGCTCTGAGCCCAGCTTTAGCCGGTGTGGAATGTGGCGTGTCTGCGCGTTCCAAACCCGCTCTCGGCTGGAATGTTGCGTGTGCCTGCGTTCCAAGCCCGTTGGTTACACCGGCTGGTGACGTGGACGGGCCCCGCCCCCGACCACGTGCACGGGGGACACTCCCGCTGGGGAAGGCTCGGCCGGGCGCCGCCTGGCTGCCTCGCGCTCGGCCGGGGGCGGGGCCGGGGCGGGGCTGCCTGGGGGCCCTGCTCGGGGTTGGGCCCGGGCCCTGGCGGCTGGGCAGCTCCCTGGGAGAGGCTCTGCCCTGCGAAGGAGGCGCGGAGCTCACCTGGCGGTTCTCGCCCTCTTGCTTTTGATCCTGGGGCGAAGGAATCGTAGGGCGACAAGACATTTAGAGCCCACATCTTCCCACTGACCCCACAACATTCTCGCTAGGACCTCCTGCCACATTGTGGGATAAGTCAGGCGCAAAAGGGGCAAACTTTGGCGCTCCCTCGACAGGAGTTAGGATAGAAGAGGATTCAAATGCCTCCTGTCCCCACGCGCCCATATGGTGGTTCTCAGCTTCACGGTGCTGCAGAAATGGGGGCCAGGGGGAAAGACCTCCGTTTTCCGGACTACCGCGAGGGCGTTAGCCTTGGAATGGTGCGTGTGCGGTAGCCAGGGACTCCTGCCCCCTCCTACCCCAAAAAACCCCTCGGCCGGGTTGGTTGTGGTGGAGAGAGTGCTTCGCCCTCCTTTCATTTCTCTGCCTATTGTTGCTTCAATGATGAGTCATGCAGGAGGTAGTAGTGTGTGTTGTGTGCGCGCGCGCGCCTGCAGCGTGTGCCCCCGCCGTGGCGGGCGGGGGGTGGGGAAGCGGCGGGTCCGCGGGCCTAGTCGGGCCGACTGGCCTCTCAAGGTCAAGAGTCACTTGAGAGACGTGAGACCGCGATGCTTGGGTTTTGCGGAACTGATGGGCTAGGACATCCGCCCACGCGCCCCTCCCCCTTGTCTTCGGGGTCCAGAGCGGGGTCAGGCGGGGGGGGGGGGCAGTGCTGGCGGTGACCGAGAATGCCTTGCACGCGGGCCCAGCGGTGGGGGAGCCGGAGCGGGTACAAGGTCTGGAGAGACTGAGTCACCTGCTGCCACCGTGAACACAATGCAGGTCAGGTGTTACCTATTGTGTCCCTGCTGTGTACCAAGCTCTGTGTTCCCAGTGAACAGGATGGACCAGTCCACCCCAAGAGAACACTCACTTCACCCTCACTTCACGGGCAGGCTGAGCGGCTGCTAGGGGAGAGGGGAGAAGACCCCCAGTGTCATCCCACCCACCCTTTCCCAAATAGGTCAGTCCAGAGCTGAGTAGTAAAGACAGAAGTGGTGTGTGCCATGCTGTGAAGGAACTGCCTCTGGCATGAGGACTGGGGGCAGGGAGCTGAGTGCAGGCAAAGTTCAGCTGCCTGGTCAGAGTTTCTCCGTGGTGGAGAAGGGACCTTAGGGGATGCGTGGGTGCAGGAAAGCCAAAATCTTCTCCAGACACTCATGTACAGATGCCCCGACCTGGCCCCAGCAGTTGAGCCTCCAGAATTCCTTTTCCTCTTCTTGAGATTCTCTTCTCTGACTTGGGGTGTGGGAAAAATGGGAGAGATGAGGGTGGCGAGAGAACATGCTGTTTACCAGCTGACCAGCTTTGCACAGGAATCTTCTTGTCCATTTCTCCTTCTAACCTCCAAGAGTCACTTTGCTGATCTAGACCAGCCAGTTTGCTCCCACAATGAACCTGAGGATGTGTGTGCACATGTGTGTACGTGAGCAGGAGGAGAGGACAAGTCCATGCTGCTGTTCAGCACTGAGAAGGGGAGAATTTCCATGCACGATAGGGGGCCACCTGACTCAGCCCTGGGCCCTGTGCCTGCCAAGTCCCTGGGCCCCAGTGACCTGGGAAGGCTGACGGGAGCACAGTGCTTGTGCTCGCCACGGTAGGTGGGAACCTTGGCTCTGGGTCACCCCAGAGGGGGCAAGGACCAGGAAAGACACATATGCACATGAGGAGGGCAGCCTGAGGTGCAGTGGAGCACTTTTTCAAAGAGTCTAAATGCACATTGCCCTGAATGAATGCCAATCCTCTTCCCCGCTCTTGCTTCCCTCCCTCTCCAGTGCACAGAGAGAGGGTCGCTGCTGGATAGGGAATGAATCAAAACTGTGTGGAGACAGGAAGCTTTGGTGAGCTGGATCTGGCCTGGGGCATCCCCTCTTCTAAATCACCAATCCAGTGTTTTCATGCTGGCTCAGGTGTGATAGAGCTTTGCCATCTACTTGGTTCCTCCTGGCACCTGTGAGGCATACCTGTCTGGCTGTGGAAGAGAATGGATAGGTGAGAAGGGGGTTGCCATCTCCTGGACAAGCTTTGGAGCTGCTTTAGAATTTGGGGCATATGTGGTTTGCCTTCCATCTGGGATCCCAGGGATCCTGTCCTTGGGGCTTGGGACCTTGTCTGTCCACCTGCCTGTGAGAGAGTGGATCACTAGCTCCAGAGCTAGCAAGAGTTTGGGTCCTAGATAACTCAAAGGAATGGAGGTGGGGACTTTGTTGGGGAGCCTGTGCAGGTGGGAGAGCAGGGAGGAGAGCAGATGGGGCTGTCCCAGTCTGGGCCTGAGAAGGGTTTCCTAGCTGGAACTCTGTGGGCTTCTTTTCCCAGTGTGGTTTGTGGGGCGCTGAAGCTCAGAGAGCTGGTTTTCTCTGGGGTTGTAACATAAGCCAGCACTGGCGGGGAGAGGCCTGGGACTGCAAAGCCTCCTCCTGGGCGCAGGCCTGGCATCTCCTCTTCCGGAAGAGGCCCTGCTGACCTGGTCCAGCCCCTAACTCTGGCTGCTGGGAAACCACTGAGTGCTTCCCCTCTCACAACACTCCTCCCTCTACTTCCTCCTTGGCCTCTTCTCCTCTGCCCGAGGAGGGAGGGGTGAGGAGCATGCCCAGCTCAGGCTGAAGTTATTGATTGGTCAGAGGGCCCTGAGGCCTCAGGTTTTCCAGGGTCCCTGAGTCAGAAGGAGATGGGGGGGGGCGGTTGATGCTCTCCTCCCTAGGGCAGACATAGCCAACTTGGGTGCCCTGGCCCTGCCCCGTGCGGGGTGGCACATTTGGGGTGTGTCCACTAGCCAGTACTGTCAGCTCTGTTAGTCAGCCATGTGATGTATCCAGGGCAGGAGGGAAGGGCTGGTTGTCCAGCTGGCTCCCTGGCCAGGGGGCTGCAGCCACTCCCCAAGGCCCTTGCCCAGCCCTGTAGCCGGGGGAACTGGAATGGTGGGGCCAGGGAGGCCTGGCTGAGCCTTCCTGGAGGTGGAGGGGCACTGTCCCTTTTCCCCCGCTTCTCAGCCAGCTCCTGAGCAGTCTTCACCTTCCTGCAGGGCTTTCAGCAGAGTTGCTGAACTGATGAGGGGGTGCAAGCTGTCTGAGCTCAACCCCTATGAAAAAGCCCAGCTTTCCTTTCTGCCTGCCTCTTTCTAGTTTGTAGTGGTGGTAGACAAGCAGGGAAGATGTGGGAGAAGTGAATTCCAGCATGAGAAGGGGCAGAGAAGGACCAAGAGTATGTGTTGTATGGTTTCCGGTAAAACTGGAGGCATGGTGGTCTAGCCTGGGAGTCAAGCGTCCTGGAGCTCGTTTCCTTGTCTGTGAAATGAAGTGATAGCCCTGCCCTGCCTGGGGCGTGGGTCTCTTATGAGAGTCCAGAGGGCAGTGTGATGTGCATGAGCATGTGCTGGCACAGCAAGTGCAAGTGTCAAGGGACCTGACAGGGTCTAGCACCAGTTTCACCTGTGATGTGTTGTGTGACCCTTAACCACTTTGCCTCTGTGAGCTTCATGTGTGAAATGAAGGTACTTCCTGCTCTCTAGGAGGTGCTTGGTAAATACTGTTGAAAGGGAAATGCACATGCAAGGGTTAAGTGTTAGAGGAGCATCATGTATGCAACAAAGTAGGTAGGTAGGTAGAATGATAGAACAAATGTGGCAAAAATGCTAATAGTTGATAAATCTGGGTATCTTGGTGGGGTTTTATGTATTGTTTCTGTATTATTTTGCAACTTTCTTAGAAGTTTGAAATGATTTCAAAATAAAAAGTGAAAAAATACTGTTGAAAGCCCACACTCCACAGCCAGAGACTGACATTCCCCCAGTCCTCACCCCCATTCCCTTATGGTGGCCTGTGAGGCCCTTTGGGGACTGGCCCCTGCCCACCTGGCCAGCCTCATCCTCACCCCAGTCCCCTTGCAGCACTGTTCTTCCCAACCCTTCCTGCTCATCACTGCCTAAGCCTTCAGCCTTCAGGTCCCCAGGTCCTGAAGATCCTCTCTGATGGCTCCTGCTGTGTTCCCACAGTCCCTGTCCTGCCCCTACTACAGCCTGGATTGTTAACTGGTTACTTGTCTCCTCCCCCACAGGCTGTGAGTTGTTTCTTACTGCTGTGTCCCCAGCTCTTGCCCATGGAAGTGGATGGGTATTTGTGGTATCTCAGGCTGGAGAGGGTCACTGAGCCCTTGGCTGGGATAGGGTGGGAGGACGGTTGATGCTAGGGCCCAGGACTTGCTCTCGCTGAGAAACCCCTTGTCTTCTCTCTGCGTAGAGGAGCAGGAGCGACTTCGCTTGGAACGGGAGCGGGAGCAGGAGCAGAAGAAGGCCAGCGGCCTGGCCAGGCTGGCCCACTCCCTGCCCGTGGAAGAACCCCGCATTGAGGCGCCCCCACTGCCTCTGTCTCCCCCGGCACCCCCACCAGCACCCCCACCCCCACTTGCCACCCCCCCCACCCCATTGACTGTCATCCCCATTCCCGTAGTGACCAACTCCCCACAGCCGCTGCCCCCACCCCCACCGCTGCCCCCCACAGCCCAGCCTCTGCCCCTGACACCTCGCCAGCCGGCACTGGTCAGCACCCCTGGACTCAGCATTAAGGATCCTACCCCCCTGCCCGCCAGGCCACAGGTGCCCACTCCTGCACCCCTACTGCCAGACTCAAAGACCACCATTCCACCCACTGGCAGTCCCAAACCCTTGCAGCCCCTCCCCACACCCATCCTGACCATAGCTCCACACCCTGGAGTCCAGCCCCAGCTGGCCCCCCAGCAGCCAGCCCCAACCACGCTCGGGACCTTGAAGTTGGCACCAGCTGAAGAAGTCAAATCCAACGAACAGAAGAAGAGGCCTGGGGGGTGAGTGAGGTGGGCCAGAGTGGGGGCTGGTGGGCTGGAGAGAACTGTCTACCCCTGAGCTGTGTGTGCAAGAGAAGGTGTCCTCCCAGCTAGCCCTTCACAGGCCTGCTCTCCCTCCCCAGCCTAGAAGGGACCTCCTGTATTTGGACACATTGCTGCTGTGCCCATGCCCACCCTCTGACATTCTCAGGCCTCTGTTCTTTCTCTGACCTCCTCCAAGGCTGGGGCTTATGGCATTTCCAGGCCTTTGGACCGAGTTCTGGACTGTGGGCCTCCTGGGTGAGGGCTGGGGTCAACTGGCTGCTTCTCTGGGTCCCAGGAGCCCTTCCATCTCCTCGCAGGTGGACGGGTGGGAGGGGCGGCTCCAAGGGTTGTGGATTATGAACATATATGGCCCTGCAAGGGGGGTGTACGTGGGACAGGGAAGGTGGGCATCTCCCGTTGCTTCTTTTATGGGGAGAGAATGTCGGGGACAAAGAGCCTGTGGCATTTGGGGGTTCAGGGCAGAGGGCAGGAAGGCCACCTAATCGGGCCCTCCTCCCTGAACCTCCTGTCTGTCTGGGTTTCAGGATCGGAACCAGAGAAGTCCACAACAAATTGGAGAAGAACAGGTGTGTGTGCGTGCGTGTGTGACTCTGGGTTTGCCCCGCCCGCTCCGGGACTTGCCCCATCCTTGGTACCCCCGCAGCTCCCCGGGGCCTTCCCTTCCCGCCCCCCAGCCCCTGCCCCTCGGGCGCTGGCTGATCTGCGCTCGTTCCCTCTCTCCAGGAGGGCCCATCTGAAGGAATGTTTTGAGACCCTGAAGCGCAACATCCCCAACGTAGACGACAAAAAGACGTCGAATCTGAGCGTGCTGCGGACGGCGCTGCGGTACATCCAGGTATGGGACCTGGTGGAGGGGAAGCAGGGCCAGGAGGAGGGCCAACGGCGGCGGCCGCTGCGCCCGCTTCCTCCCCACCCCCGCCCTCCTCCTCTCCTCTCCTCTCCTCGCCGCGTCCCCGCCCCGCCCTCCCGCTCCCTCGCCCGGCACCCCCGCCCGCCTCCACGCGGGCGCTGAACACATGGCCCGCCTGACGTCAGTGGGGCTCCCTGTCTGGGAGGGGGTGGATGGAAGGGCGCGCGCGGCGCCGGCGCGTGCGCGGGGAGGGCGGTGGCCGCGACTGCCTCTCCCCTCCCCCGCTGGGCAGCGCCGTGGAGCCCCCCCGCCATCTGCACGGCTCCCGGCGTCCCCGGGACCTGAGGAAGGCTCGCGCTGTAGCCTCGCTCGCTGTCACAGTCGGTTTACGCGTGCTGGTTCCCCCACTGGGCGGGGAGTGCGCGCTGCGGGCCCGGCCCGACGCGGCAGTAACCCGGATTGTGGCGAGTGGCTGTCGCTAGTTAAGCGGCTGGCGACGGCAGGAGGGGAGGCGGGGTCAGGGCCCCTGGGCGTGGTCTCGGGCCACACCGCGGCCCGAGGAGAAGCCCCCTTTTGGCCCCTGAGGGGATCCTCTGGTTGAGAGCGTTGAGGTGCCGCGATCCGAGGTGGGGGGGGGGGGGGTTTAAGCCGGGGCATCGTGCGGCGGTCTGGCTGGCTCACAGAAGAGCCTTAAAAATGACGCTCTCGGGCGTCCGTCTGCCATATGGAGGGACCTGGGTTCGATCCCTGGGACCTCCCGGTAAAATAAAAATAAAAATAAATAAAAATGATGCTCTCCTTCCGCTGTGTAAAAAATAGGCCCAGCCCAGTTTGTCTTTAAGGGGCCCTCCTGGCCGTGCACCCTCCCCCTTCGGACATTGGCTCCTCTCTGCAGTACTGGGGGTGGGGGCCCTGCTAGATAAGGCTGTTGCCATGACGGCCCCGAGTTTCGGTTTCCCTGGAAACCGGCGGAGGGTTCCGCGTGCCGGGAAGAGGCTGTGGGGGGTGGGGCGGTCGGTCACGCTCAGCCGCCGCGGAGACGGGTAACCGTTGCGGAATGGGAGGGACTTGGGTCTCCCTGTCTGCGCTGGGCGGGGGCGGAGTGGCCGTTGGGGTCTCCTGCCGGCCCACATGGGAAGCTTTGCGGGACTGGACAGCATGGCGAGGAAAGGTCGGCGGGGCGCCGCCTCTCCCCCCGGGCTCGGCGGCGAGGTCACAGCCCTGAGGTAACCAGAGCCTGACTTGCTGGGAGGCGGTGACGCAGCTCGGCGGCTACAGCCGCCGAATCCCTCCCCGCCTTCCGCGAGCGCGCGCCCTTAGCCCGCCTCCCTCCCCAGGGCGGGGCTCGCTCGCCTCGGGTCTGCTTCCCGGCTCCCAGGAGGGGCGGGGCCGGGCTTGCGGATTGGCTGGGCCGGGTTGGGGCGTGGGGGCTCCTGAGCGCGCGAAGGGAGGATGCCGCCGGCGGGGAGTGACGCAGCAAAGCCGGGTCAGCGTGGGTGTGCGCGTGCTTCGGGGGGGCGGGGCCTCGCTTGCGGGCCGGAATGGCCCTGGCTCTGGGAGGGGGAGGCGGCGTGGGTCTCGGAGGGTCCGCAGAAGGTTCTGCGAGGCTCTTGTGGATTATTTCTGGGATTATTTGCAGAAGTTGAGCTTGGGTAGTTCGATTTTTCTTAAGCTGTGATATCTTTGGATATCACTTTCCTTTTCCTTACATATCACTTTCCTTTTCCTTACGAGTCTAAATGGGCATAAAATAGTATCTTCCAAATTGGAATGTTAGAGGGATTAAATGAGATTATGTCAACAGTATTCTGCACTCTGTAAACAGAAACTTGATAGCAATTATTATTTAGAGGTAGGAAGGAAGAAGGTAGGAAGGCTAGTTTCTCTCTTAAAGACAGCTATTTTGAGAGGGAGAATTTTATGTAATGTGTGTATTTCAAAGTACTTCAGAAATAGTCATAACAGAACTAGTAGGATAAGCTTCCTAGGATCTGGGCCTGGGCTGAGTAGGAAGTGGCACAGCCCCCATGCTGGTCAGAGGAGATACCTGTTCTGGTGCTGGTCGTGGAAACAAATAGAAAGGTTCACGGTATACTTTATAAATCTTCCACTTCACTCATTCGTTTATTCATTCAGCTACCTCTCGCTGGGTCCTGTGCATGATCCTGCGGATGCAGCAAAGAGCCAGAAAAATAGTGTGTGTGTCTCTGTACTTGTAGCATTGGTCTTGTGGCAGGTGATAAACATTGGGGGCAGTGCCATCCTAGCACCAGAGGCAAGGGGAGTTAGGAAGTATTTGCCGAGAAAAAGCCATCTGAGCTGAGAACTGAAGGATGGGTTGGGGTTAACTAGACCAAGTGGTGGGCAGAGATCCCAGCACAGGCTAAAGTTTCTCCAGCAGGAGGAAACAGGATGCACTTTAAAAGATGGTCAGCAAGGCTGGCCTGCAGAGATGGGTGGCGGCTGGGTACTAGGTGAGAGTGGAAAGGTGGTACTGGAGAGACAACGCAGGCCCTGTAGACCAAAGGCTTTGGTTATGTCCTGGGAGCAGGAAGCTGGGCGAATGCTGTAGTCTCCAGACAGACTCCACAGTGGCTTGGAGGTGGTAGAGTTTGAAGAAAGTCACAGCGAAGAAGACAAAGACAGGACGAGGTGTAGGCAGGTGCAAAACTGTGCATCCAGTCATAGAAAGGAAATGGCCTTAAGTTGAAGCAATGCAGATTAAAGTTAGACCCTGGGAAAATTTTTCCAGCAACTTCTAGGCCTACAGAGAACTGGGCTCAGTGAGAGAAAGAGGTTTGACGTTCTCTCTCCCTGACAGAAGTCTAGCCTCCCTGCAAGTGGGTGGAGTTCAGGACAGCTGCTTCCATCCCCCCCCAGCAGTCAAGTTCAGGTGAGGGCTGGCTCACCACAGGCCTCAGTGTTGATGTGGCCCTACCTGGATGTCCTGTCCAGCCCTGGACTCCTAGGAGTAGGGCCAGTGAGCAGCTAGTGTGGGGGTGAGTGGGGGAAGGGTCTTTCTCCCTCTGCCTTCCTGTCAGAGATATGAGGAGAAGCAGGTTAAATTCGAAGTCAGCATGATGGAGGGGGTTGTGTGTGGCCTGGGGCTGGTGACAGAATTTTAGAGCTACCAGGCTTCAGGCCAATCCAGAGCACAACTGTCTCTGGGTTATGTGTCACAGGGTTGTGTGTCACATGGATGGTTTGGGGGGTCTCTCCTGGTTAAGGTCAGTAATGTAAGGAGTTTGTTGATGCGGGAAGGGAGTGAGGTTGCAGATGCTGCCGTGCCCAGAAGGGGCAGGTGAACAGAAAGACTGCTGCAAAACTGCCTCTAGGAAAAGGGAATCAGGAGAAAGCCCAGTATAATGGGTTCCTGGGGATGTCCTCTGAGATGAAGGGGAGAGGCAGGATGGAGGTGGGGCTAACAGACTAACCAGGAAGTGGCCTCTGGGCGGCTGTCCTCCCAAACGGATTCCTTCCGCAAGGGCTGAGTGAGCACCTTGTGCGTAGCTCTGTCCGGGTCACTAGTAGGATCAGGATATGAAGCAACTATGGAACAGTCCTTGCCTTCACCAGCAGAGGTGGACAAAGGCAGTGAGTGTTGAGTGGAAAGACAAAACATGGACGCCTGAGCTATTTAAATTGTGTACGGGACAGCGCCTGATTAGTTTTACCGATCGTCTCTAGGTTTCTAGTTAAGTGTTCAACTGTGTGTGGTGCAGGTGCCTAGAAGGGCATTAAGGCAGGAGGATGCACATGGTGAGGGTGTGGGTGGGAAAGGTCTGTAGAGAAGGTGGAGATCTCAGGTGTGGTGTTGGAGCCTGAGCAGGTAGAACCCAGAGGGGTGAGAAGGGTGGGTTTGTGTGTGGGCCTTACAGCAGGTGGGTCCCAAGGAAAGCTGTGACAAGCTGGTGAGTTGGGTGTGTGAAGAGCCAGAGGGCTCTGCGCCTGGAAGTAGCCTGCGCACTTTGGAAGCCCAGAGCTCAGGCGCAGGTGAGAAGAGAGCCTCGGAGTGTGGGCGGGCCCAGCAGCAAGGACAGGACTGTGCACCTCGTCTGGTGGACACAGCTGTCACCATGTGCCTGGGCCACAGAGAAGCAAAAACAGTTCCATGAGACTGAGGGGAATTGGTTTAATAAAATGTCAGAGTTAGAGTCACGGGAAAGGTGTTGGGTATGGAGGAGCTGAGCAGTAGCACACGAGCTGTTCTTCTGGAAACCCTTATGATGGGAGAGCAGTGCTGTGGCCTGGAAGGCGTGGCATCAGCAGCTGTGTGAGGGGTCACCCGTGGTCGCCTGTGGGCCTGGAGGAGTTGGGGTGCAAGGATGGTGATGTGGATAAGGGAGTTTCTTCCATATGAACTTGGTGAAGTGGGGGGACTGACCTGGAGCCAGTGGTGAAGGATTGACCCCTTTCCAGGGTGTTTGGTCAGAGTCTATGGGTGCTGTTGAGCAACCCAAGAGCCATTTCTCGTAGACTGGGGCCTCTCGGATATCAGTGGGACACATTCCATGGCTTGGGGATTTCCTCAGCTGGCATGTCTGGAGGGCCGCGGGGAGGGTGCTGGGGAGGAGAGGGGAGCAGCCGTAGGAAAACAGTGTGGTCGGGAGGAGACGGGAGCACCACGGGGAGTAGTGAGGAGCCAGGCAGCTGCTGGCAGAAAGGTGGGCAGCAAGTCAAGGAGATGAAATGGGGGGGTATCACAAGGTCTAGAGGGTCATCTCCAAGGACAGTGACATTCCCCAAGACACAAGTGAATGATTAAGTGGAAGGAAGGGTGGGGTCATTTGGGGTCCTTTGAGGAATGGTTCCAAGAAGGGAAGCATGTGGCGTTGGAGACAGCAGGTGCCCTGGTGTGACTGGAGATGTCTGTTGCCTTCTGTTCTCTGCGCAGTGAGGGCAGAGGCTTCAAGGAGGTGGATGGGGCAAGAGGTGGCAAAGCCCCTCAGGACAGAGTTGGTATGGGGGCTGGGGGCTGACCCCTGTCCTTAGGTCTGAGCTTTTCTTCCACGGTGCCTGCCCAGTCTTCAGGGCGTAGAGCACAGCCCAGGAGGCAGGTGCGGTCTCCGCCGGCCCTGGTCAGCCTGGGTCTTGCTCAGTGCAGACCTGTCCCAGTGGGTGGGGTGACCTGAAGGCGAGGGTGGCTGTGGGAGACATTTGAGATACCACGGAACCCACGGCTGCTGCTCAGGGTGTCCTCATGGCCCTTTGCCCTGTCTTCTAGTCCCTGAAGAGAAAGGAGAAGGAATATGAGCATGAGATGGAACGGCTGGCACGGGAGAAGATTGCCACGCAGCAGCGGCTGGCGGAGCTCAAGCATGAACTGAGCCAGTGGATGGATGTGCTGGAGATCGACCGCGTGCTCCGGCAGACGGGCCAGCCCGAGGATGACCAGGCCTCCACCTCCACTGCTTCTGGTGAGCTCGGGGCCCCTGCGTGGCCCACAACAAGCTGGACCCGGCCGCCCTCTTGGGTGTGCCCCTGTACCTCAAATTCCAGCCTCCCTGGCCCAGCTTTTGCCTGCTGGAAAAATCTCCCCAGCCTCTTGTTTCCCAAGCCCTTCTGACCTGTTCCCTGTCCCCGTGTCTCCCCCCACCACAGAGGGTGAGGACAACATAGACGAGGATATGGAGGAGGACCGGGCAAGCCTGGGCCCACCTAAGCTGAGCCATCGGCCCCAACCGGAGCTGCTGAAGTCCACCTTGCCACCCCCCAGCACTGCCCCTGCGCCCCCGCCTCCCCACCCTCACCCTCACGCCCATCCCGTGGCCCTGTCTCCTGCCCACCTCCCCGTGCAGCAGCAGCAGCAGCAGCAGCAGCAGCAGCCACAGCAGAAGACGCCTCTGCCCGCCCCTCCTCCTCCCCCACCTGCCCCTGCCCAGACGCTGGTGCCTGCTCCGGCCCATCTGGTGGCCACAGCTGGGGGAGGCTCCACGGTCATTGCCCACACGGCCACCACCCATGCCTCAGTCATCCAGACTGTGAACCATGTTCTCCAGGGACCAGGGGGCAAGCACATCGCCCACATCGCCCCCTCGGCCCCCAGCCCTGCTGTGCAGCTGGCACCTGCCACACCCCCCATCGGCCACATCACAGTGCACCCTGCCACCCTCAACCATGTGGCCCACCTAGGCTCCCAGCTGCCCTTGTACCCTCAGCCCGTGGCGGTGAGCCAGCCCGTGGCAGTGAGCCACATCGCCCACACCCTCTCACACCAGCAAGTGAATGGCACTGCCGGGCTGGGGCCCCCCACCACCGTCATGGCAAAGCCAGCCGTGGGGGCCCAGGTGGTGCACCACCCCCAGCTGGTGGGCCAGACAGTGCTCAACCCTGTGACCATGGTCACCATGCCCTCCTTCCCGGTCAGTACGCTCAAGCTGGCCTGAGGACGAGGCCAGAGGCCCCCAGTGGGGGCAGGGAGGAGGCTTGTCCCCCCCCCTCCCACCCACCAGCTCCACACATTCCAGCCAGGCCCAGGCCCACCCCACCCACACCACCCCCAGGCCTCCTAGGGGAAGGGGGTGCAGAGACTCTGAGCCAGGGGAGGGAGGGGCCGCCCCAGGGAGCTGGACACAAGGCACGGGTTCCCCTGCTGCACGAGGACTTGAGAAAGTGACTGATGAGAGACACTCAGGTGAGCGTGCCACCTGCCTGGCCTGGTGCCAGCTCCACTTCCGTTCCTGCCTCCCCAGCCTGTCCCCTGAAATCAGTGCGATCTGGACGTCATGTCCTCTGACTTCGTCCTTGCCCGCCTTCTTGTGCTGCTGCTGCTATTGCTGTCTGGTGGGGTGGCTGCGTGCCCCAGGCCCCCCCACTGGAGCCTTGGCCTTCTCTTCCTAGGCCTTTGGAGGGGAAACAGGAAGCAGAACTGAAGCACCTTGGCTCAGAAGGTGGGGCGTCGGGAGTGGTGAGGGCCCTGCTCTGAGCACAGGTGACAGATCCTAGGGAGCGGCTGCCTGGAGTCCCACTGGATAGGTTGCAGTCACTGATTTCATTACAGCAGAAACTAAAGAGATTCTTTACCAACAATAAACCAAACTCCAGCTGTTGCTAAGCTTCCCGAGGGGCTCAGTGGACAGGCCACTCCCAGCCCCCAATCCGTGCCACTGGGTTCTTGACTATCCTTCCCCCTCCCCCAGAACCTGGGTCTGGACTGAGGAACCACTCTGCCCCAGTCTCCATCCCTGGGCTTGGCCGTCAGCTTCTGGAAGGCAGAGAGGAGGGGGGCTTCTGGTGTCCACACCCCTGGTTCCCTGGCCTCTGCTCAGCCTGTGCGCTCACAAAGGTGGCTGGGCTGAGTACTTCTGCAGCTTAGGAGACGGATCAGCATCTGGTCTCAGTTCTAGGAGCCTTGAAGCCAGTCTGTTGAAGCATCAGGAATTTAAGGTACATGGGGCTTGGCCAAAACCCCCAACTCCTTCCCAAACAGGCCCTGGGGGCAAATAGAGTAGGGTGTTGGGCCACCAAAGCTGGGGCATTAGTGAGCACGGAGGAGGCTGCTGCCTCTGCCTCCATCTCTTCTTTTCCCGTCCCCCTTCTTCCAGTGGGGTGCTGTGCTGTGCACCACTTGCCCCTGAGGATAGGCCCTGCCCTGGACCAAGGGTGGGGCTGAGCTTGGGGTGGGAGGAATTGGGGGGTGCTGTGTGTAGGAAGTGTCGCAGCCTTCGCAGACTGCTTTTGCTTCTCTTTATGTGGGTATTTATTACAAGTGGCCTTTAGTCAGACACACTCAGTTACACACGTGCACTCAGCTCCCCCCCCTGGACACACACTCACCGATGGCCTTTCAGTGTGGGGGAAGGAAGCGAGTGTCCTTAGGTGTGGAGTTTGCATTGACAGGCTGGGGTGAGGGAAGGGCAGGGCAGGCGAGGGGTCCAGGAAGGGAGGCTTTAGAGCCCTGTAGCCTCTGGAGTGTCCTGCAGGGCACTGAGGAGGCCAGCAAAAATCTTGAGTAGAGTCTCCCTTGAAATAAAGATACCATAGACACCTAGAACTCCCTTTCAACTCCTTCCTGGGCCTGGAGGCCTTCCAGGGGACTGTCCTGTTTCTCATTTGGCTTTCCTGGGGGTGGGAGAAGGATGGCCATTCGATGAGGTCTCCCCCACCAGAGACCTCTAGAAGCAATGTCATCTGAAGCCCTGGACCCACCCCACGGGACAGTTCCACTTCCCGAGCTTGCTGCCTTCCTGCAGTTGCAGCCACCCCCACCTGATCCTGGTTTTGGGGGGGGGGAGCAGGTTTTGCTGTCTCCAGTCTTGACAACAGTGGAGAGAACAGACTGGTGAACAGTCTGAGGAGCACTGGCAAACTTGCCCTCCCTCAGCCCTGGTCACCTCTCTCTGTACCCCGTGGCTAGTTCCAGAGCTGAGACTGTCGTGCCAGCCAGCTGCCCCTGGGGCCTGCACAGATACCTCATCTGCCCTCCACCACCACCCCACTTCCCTGGCCCCCCAAATAGTGGGGGCCTCCAAATCTAGTGCCGAATGACTATATGTCCAGATTGGTGAAGATGGGTGTTGTTTTTGTTGTCGTTTGTGAATGCTGTGACGCCGTATCCCCGAGTGGGCAGCCGCTGCCCAGCTCTTCCTTGGGCATCTCCCCTTTGAAAGCCTTCAGGACCACATCTGTCCTCACCCTGTGGGACTGCCCACCCCTTCCCGCCCTTGCCCTTCCAGCCTGGGGGAAGCACACAGACACATTTACCTCTCATGCGTTTTACTTCTTGATGTTCAGAGTGGCTCACTGGCTGGGAGTCTTTACCTCGGGGGGGTGGGGGAAGGGGGAGGTTGGTTCCTTGAGGGGCAAAGAAGGGCAGGGAATGCCTGGAGGGTAAGGGTCCACCATAACCCTGCTCTCTCCAGGAACAGCTGCTTCTCCCCCCATCCCAGGGTCCCACCCCCTACCCCCCAAAGAGGTGGCCCTTGTTTACAGTGAGGATTCGGTCACTGTCTCCGTTTCCTGAAATCTAAACCGTAGCGACCCCAGACTGTAGAGATTTTTATGTGTTTGGATACATCTGCTGTGTGGGAAAAAAAAAAATCTACAAAAACCCTAATTTTGTACATATTGTATTTTTACTATTGAACTGTATTCTAGTGGCTGTTCATGCTCCAAGACTTTAGGTGTTGAGACATGAATACTATCCATGTAATAAGCACTTGCCTGGAATAAAATATAAAACTGAAATAAATCTGCACTGAAACCTGAGATGGAGCTGCCAGCTGCAGCATCTGGGTCATTTTATTGCAAAAGGAGGCAGACGGAAACCTTTAGAGAAAAACGGCGCAGCGAGCAGCAGGGGGACACCATACTTACCAGGAGAGGCTTGAGGCATAGCCCTTATAGAACCTCCATACTGGTCAATTTTAGAAAAAGATTTGCGGGCCTTCCGATTTCATCCCAACACTTCAACAAGCCCTGGAAACTGCAGTCCTGGTGTTCCTTGGATGTTTGCAACACTTTATATTTCCTCAAACCATTTTATAAACATTATTTTGTTTCATCACTTAACAGCACAGTGAAGAAAATCAGCCAAGAACGACCTGTATTTAGGCAGGTAAGGACGCAGGGTCAAGAAGGCCGAGTGACTTGTTAAGGGCATCTGCCACTCGTCCGGGAGCCAGTTGTGGAGTCTGGGATCCCTGAACCCAAGGCGTCTAGTGGGGAAGACAGGCATTACCCTAGGGTCTGCGCACAGAAAGGTGAGGCTTCCTGAAGAGCTTGAGCTTCTGGGGTTGGACTTGTTAAAACAAGTCATCCAGAGAATCCATAAAGCTGTCCCTTCAGGAAGGGGAACAAGAAGGGAAGGAGCTAGGTCAGGGTCCAAAGAGTCATGCTCTGAGCTCTGCCGGCAAGCCTGGGTCTGAGACGATCCTTGTCCCCACAGCTGCATCTTCTCTTCCCACAGTCCAGGCAACGCCAGCTGTTGGGGGGGGGGGGGAATGAGGTCAGGGAGCGGCGAGCTGGGGCTAGCTACAGGCCAGGCTGGCCGTGGTGGCCTAGCCTCACCTGTGGTGACTCCATGACAGCACCAGGCTGACTCCCAGGCCCAGATAGGGGAACTGACTCAGCTTCTCTTCACGGCATGGGTCTGGATTGGAGGTTACTCTTGGAGAAGGGGGTGGTGGTCGGGAGTGTCTTGGAATCCTGTTTTCTGAAGAAGGGCCAGCTTCGGGAATGGCCAGAC
Source organism: Tolypeutes matacus (assembly GCA_026826555.1). Lineage (NCBI taxonomy): Eukaryota > Metazoa > Chordata > Mammalia > Cingulata > Chlamyphoridae > Tolypeutes > Tolypeutes matacus. Next base: position 3,392,524 of record JAKSZT010054053.1, on the reverse strand, counting down.
CCAGTGCCCCTCCCCATTGCCCCACAACCCCGACAGCCCCTTTCACGCATGAGCTGCTGGCTCCCTCTGCTGGCGGCTCCAGGGAGCGCTGGGTCGCGCCCACCAGCCCTCTCCGTGCCAGGTTCTGCCCAGCGGTGGGGACATAGATGACAGTGATCTTCATGATAGCTTACATGAACCACCTGAGAGCTGTCACTATAGCTTAAGGTTGGGCAGAAACTTTTCTCCCCACACTCAAAGGATGTTCGCTGGAGTCTGCAAGGGAGGGGTCTGTGGTCAGGGTAACTGAAAACAGAAAACCCAGGTGTGAATTCAGGTTACTCCGTAGGGGAGGAAGCCTGACTTTCTAGGGTCGTGAGGGTCAGCTGAGATGGGGTTTGTGGCACGCCGGCCAGTGCTGTGTGCTCTCCCTACCACATACCCATTGTCCCCTCCCTCCACCGGGCATTGTTTTGGCTGTGGGATTCCCTCTGGTCCAGAAGCCCTGGGAAGGACAGCTCTTCTGGGAGGAGTAGGGAGGGGTGGGAGTGTGTGTGTGGGGGGACTGGGCAGCTCCCAGGCCGGCTTATCTAGGCCCTTGGGCGAATTTCATTCAGGTGGAGTCACTAGCAGAGGGATTAGTGCCAGGCAGCAGGATGACAGAATGGGGTGGGGGTGGGGGAAGGGGTGCATTCCTCTAAGGGGCTCATGAAGTTGGCTGGTTCCCTGGCGCCCAGGGCCGCTTTGGGCCTCTAGTCTCTGTTCTGCCCTAATTGCCAGTCCAGCTCTAAGGCCGGGAGCTGGACCAGTCAGGCAGGACTGTGTCCCTCGATGTTCTGCTCCGAATGAGTTGACAAGAGGCCTTAAGGTCCAGAAAGCCAGTATCCTCTAGCATCAGACATGTTGGGTAATTGGAGCCGTAAGTGGAGCCATCAATGGGGGGACGTCAGCACTCTGGGTGGGGTAAGGGCAGCAAGTCAGGCCTTTCCCCGCCTCAGCAAGGTCTGTTTCTCCTGGCCCCACCCCTCCCCAGCCCCCACACCTGCCTGAGGCAGGTACCTCAAAGATGATGCTCAGTGGGCAGGAGCCCAGAGGCCAGAGGGGGAGGGGTCTTCACCACAGGCTGGGGGCACTGGAGGCTCCTGGAGATTCCCAGCCCAGCGCCTCTGGTTCATCACTGGAGCTCAGTCAGGGGCAGGCAGGCTGGGGAGGGAAGCAGTACAGAGACCTACACTCTGGTTCATCCTGAGGCTGAAGAACCACTGGTCCCTCTGAGATAGGACAGTAAGTCTGGGTGAGGTCCCCCCAACATCCTGAATCTGGCTATCACCCCTGCCCACCAGCCCATACCCTCCAGCCTGAGGTACCCCTCTCCTTGAGCTTTGGTTCTCTCTGTGTCATCCTTGCCCTTTGGGGCCGGCCCTCGCTAGTGTTCGACTGTGGAGCTTGCAGAACATTTCAACACATAGTCACTCACTGTCCAGTGCCAGCAACCCCAGCAGCCCCCAGAGCCTCAAGTGTTGCCAAATGCTGTGTTTATTGGTCTGTTACACTGAAGAGTATAGTTTCTGAGCCAAAAAACATACACACTCTGCTCCTCACAAGACCACTGAGTCACTAAGGCAGGCACACAATGGCCACCCATGTTAGATGGAGGCCAAGGACTCACAGATGACAGGGAACAGGCATGGGGCAGGCTGGCCCCCAAACAGGCCGTGCAGAGCCCAGGGGCAGGGTGGGCTGGGAAGGCTGTGCTGGATGCTGAAGGGCTGCTGGGCCCTTTCTCACGGTTCTCAGCCCAGCCGCTGTGGCAGGTGAGGCCTCCTGGCCCCAGGTGGAGGGGAGAAGTGGGGGGACAGAGCAGGCAGCATGCCTAGGCCTGGGGTCAGGAGCTGGGCCCTTCCTAACTCCCCAGTGAGTGAGGCTCTCCAAGTGTCCCTGGGCCTCTTGGCAGCCTGGGAGGCATGCAGAAGGTGGAGCCAGATCTGCTTCTCACCAGGGACAAACGGAATACCCAGGCCCTGCACCCCACTCAGCCCCAGGAACTCAGCAGATGCCTGGGATGGTGATGGGCTGCCCCAGAGCTCCGGGGCCTGTCCCTGAGAGGAGCCTGTGATGGGCTTGCATCCCTAAGGCATCACTCCTTAGGGTGAGAGCAAGTGTCCCCATCACATCCCACATCATCCAGCTGGCAGAAGCATCATACAGTTGGCAGGGGTGCACGAAGCAAGGGTGGAGTGGCGAGAGAGAGACTGTACAGGTACACGTGGGTGCACTGTACAGGGTGGGGGAGTGCAGGGAGGTCACCTCAGGTGGCCAAAGGCAGTGGCAGTGCTGCTGAGGTGGGCTGCTCCCACCCCGGGCCCGCATCTTCTGGCTGCCCCAGCACCTGTGCTCAGGGCACATGCCCAAACTGGCAGTCCTTCCAGCTGCCCCAACTGGGGCTGGTGCACTTTCACTGGGCCTGCAATGGGGCTCTTGGGAGGGAGCTGGCCCAGAGCTGCCTTGCCCCAAGCAGCCCTCACTAGGCAAGGCAACTACAGCCTCTGCGAACTCCAGGGCCCCAGATGACTTGGGAGAGTCCAGGCAGAGGCTGCAGAGGCATTAGGGCTGTGGGACAATTCCCAGCTGTTTGAGTGCAGTCGGTGTCCCCCAAGGCAACAGCTCCCTGAGGCTGACCCCTCCCATCCCTGCCCTGATCTGAGGGCATCCTGGGCCCCGACCTGCCTGCAGGCCCAGCATCGCCTAGAGTCAGATCCCAGGCTCACGATCACTTTGTTAGGAACACAGTGGGGCAGGCAGGGCCAGCTGGGGGGCCCCTGCACCTCTCCTGCTGGACCCAGAGGCCTTTGGCCCAGGCCCTGCACGGCTGCTGCCTCCCAGCCACAACCCTCACTTGTTCTCTATGAGCATCTGCACCTTGTGGACAAGGTCCCGGGCAATCCTCAGGATCTCCTGGGCATCGTGACGCTCCGCCCGTTCTGGGGGAAACACGGATAATTGTGGGGAGGCCCAGAGAGAAGGCGTTAGGCTGGGGGGAGTTCCGCGCCTCCCACCCTGCTCCATCCTGCCCCGCCTGGGCCAAGATGGCTGGATCACCTCGTACCATTGAAGAACTTGATGATATCAGTAAAGTCCATGTTGTTGTCGCGGATGATCTCACGGTAGGCCTCCACCAGGGCCAGAGCGATGAACAGGACAAAGTGCTCCGAGGAGATGTGTCGGGCTGCCCAGATCACCTCCCACACAGCAAACACGTCCTCGTACAGCAGCTCTGGGGGTCAGCAAGGGGCTGGCGCTCATTGTCCCAGCCGGATGCCCAGGGTCAAGTCTGAGCTGGGCTGGCCTGGCTGCCCAGTCGTCCAGATGGAACTGGGTGGGAGTCAGAGCTCCCGGGGGGCCAAAGTCCCAGGACTCCCCCCATTACACCCAGCCAGGCTCAAGAGAGGGGGCTTCCAAATCCCATCTGGTAATTTCCACATGCTGGGCTCCTCAGATTCCACACCTGTCCTTCATTTCAGCCAGAACAGCTCTTCTTTTGTGTTCAGGTAAGGTTTTGTTCGAAAGAAGTTTTGAAGACCTTTGCCTTAGGGTAGTGATTTTCAACTCTACTATGCCTTGGAATCATCTAGGGAGATTTTATTATTATTTTTTTCTTTCTTTCTTTCTTTCTTTTTGAGGTATTGGAGCCAGGGATTGAACCCTGGACGTTGTATGTGGGAAGCCGGCGCTCAACCACTGAGTCACATCGGCTCCCTTGAGCTGTCTTTTTTTTTTTCAGTTTGTTTGCTTGTTTGTTTTGTTGTTGGTTTTAGGAGGCATCAGGAACTGAACCTGGGACCTCCCATGTGGGAAGCAGGTGCTCAACCTCTTGAGCCACATCCGCTCCCCTAGGGAGCTTTTAAAAACACTGGCACCCACAATTTAGTAAGTCTGGGAGTGGGTGGTGGTCGCTCTCAAAAGGCTCCCAGGATGTTTCCAAGGTGTGGCTTGGGTTGACAACCAATGACTTTGAGAAAGAAGGATTTTCCACTGCCCCTGACCTCTAACCCCATGATCCAGCCCACCTCTTACCTCTCTTAAAATCGAGCAGAAACCAGCGGTAACAGAAGTAGAAGTGGGTGTAGTCTCCATTCTGATGCATCAGTTCAAACAGCTCTGAGTCCAGGATCTTGAAGGGTGGGGAAAGGCGGGGGGCCTGAGTGGCACTGCCTCTCTCTCTCCACCGCCCTGCGCCCCGGGAAGCTCAGCATCCCCCCAGATCTGTCCTCTGCACCCTCCCCTTCCATCTCCTCGGGTAGGCTGTACTCTGCTGCCACAGGCCATTTTCTGCGTGTTTGATTTCCTCATCAACCCACCACTCACCAGAACCTTCCTAGGCACAAGCGTTCACATACTCAGACTCCTCCTCAATTTGTAACATTGAAAAAAGTGTCTTCTTAAATGAACGAAATTCAACTTATCTCTAAGGGGCATTTTAGGAGCGTTCCCTGGCCTCTCTGTAGACAAAGGACAAGCCCGACAGTGCCTGGTGGTGTGCCCACGGGCGGCTGCGGACCTCACCTGGATGAGGGAGCGCATGTTGGCAAAGTGGGTGTCCATGGCGCCCCCACTGGGGAAGTTCTGGCTCATCCTCTTCATGAGGTGGCTGAAGCAGCTGTAGGCCAGCTGATCTGAGGGGAGACGGGAGTGAGTGGGGGACCCCAGACCCCAGGGCAGACCCCTCACTGTACTGCACAGAGGACAGAGCTGGTGGACTTCTCTTCCTTTCTCCAGCTATGTCAGCCCAATGCTATCACCACTTTGGGACCTCTGCTCCGGAGGCTGGGCCTGGGGTGCCCCATCCCTCACCATTGTCAAGGATGACCAGGAGAGGGGCCAGCAGATCGCACATGCCCTGCACGTAGCCCATGTCCAGGTGCTCCCACACGTAGCTGCAAGGGTGGGCACAGAGTCACTGGGGGGTGCCCCACACCCCACTCCCCTCAGGGGCCCCCGGGGTGGGCTGAGGGGCAACTTCGGGAGAGGACCTAGAGCAGCCTGCTGCCCAGGAGTCAGCCTCTCCCCACCAACTGATGCCCTGGGAAAGAGACAATAAGTAGGCCATCTCCACTTGGGGGGCTGGCGAGGGAAATCGGGTAAGGGTGGGATGAGAAGGGTGGCTAGAGAAGCAGAGGAGTGGGGGTGGGGTGGCGTGGCAGGGAAGAAGCGCTCCAGACACAGGGAGTCAAGGAGGTGCATACACAGGAGCGAGGAGCGGGTGCCCGCGGGGATCTGACAGGCCCCACCACGGCACCTGCACATGATGTCTCGGAGCCTCTCAAGGTTGGGGGGTGTGAAGTACCAATAGCTGCGGTCACATCTCTGCACGTCCTTGTCTATGCGGTGCAGATTTAAGGCCATGGTGTCCAGTAACTCTATCTGGAAGAGCGGAGGCCCCAAGGGGTGAGGTCGGCCACCCCCTCCCAGGTTGGGAGACCAAATAGAGAAACACAGCAAAGGTAGGGGATCATGGGGACTCAGAATAGTCCTCTGGGGATGCTGAAAGAGGGGCTCAGTGCCCCCCTCCGGGACAGTCAGAGCACCCCCAGACTCCCCCCCCCCACCCCCCCCGCCCCGGCCCCCGAGACTGGGGTGTCAGGAGGGTCCCTGGGCCCAGCAGAGCACAGGGCCTGGAAGGCGCACGTACGGTGTAAGCCGCCGCGCACACAGCCGTGAACTCTGGCCCTGCCTCCAGCCCGCAGGCCCTTGAGGCCTCCTGGTGGCTGGGATCTTGGGGCTCGGAGAAAGCGGGGGCCGCAGGGCCTGGCCCTTCGGAGCCTTCCTCCCCAGCGCCATCCTCCTCCTCAAAGCCCACACTCTGCCCCTCGTCTATGCTCGACTGGAGGCCCGAGGCCACGGAGTAGTTGCGTGAGGATGGCAGCCCTGAGTCTGGAGAGTCGAACTCCACTGACTGCTGCTGCTCCACCGCGGCGGTGCCCAGGGTCCCGACTCCTGGCTCCTGCTTCAGCTTCGGCCCCGAATCTTCCATGTCCTGGGGCCCCGGGGGCTCCAGGTCATCCACAGATATAAACACCTGGTGGTGGGGAATACAGAAGGTGGGGTTCACATCTGTACCCCAGCACCTTCTTGGAGGTCCTCCCTCCTGCCTGGGGTCACTTCACACCACATGGCCTCCAGCACTGCCTCTCCTGGGCGCCATGCTTCCTTCTCTGACCCAGCGATCAAGTGGAAAGAATCAGGCTCCAGACAGACATGAGGACACTGACTTCAGTCCTATCCAATCCCCCTCGGCAGGCCTCCTCCTGGGACATGATGACAAGTGTGAAGGGCTCCAGGGCTTCCTGTGGCTGGTGTAGGGAAGAAGGGGAACCCGAGGCCTGGGCACTCGAGGGCCAGTTTGAGCTCTCATTCTACAAATGCCTGAAGTCACAAGTTTGCCTCAGACCAGAAGAGCTTCCTTAGTGTCACAGTATGGCTGTTGGGATAACCTGAGGGCAAGGCAGGCTGGAGGTTTTAGGAAAAACAAGTTGTTTCTTCCTTATGTGCAGTATTGAATGTGCAGCAGAACAAGATGGGAAACTTCTCCCTCCAGCAAGTATCTACTCAGTTATATTAGCTTCACTCAGGCAGAGGAGAGTAAGAAATGGCAGGAAACATATTCTACCAATTGAAAAGAGCCCAGCAGCATGGACAAGTCAATGGGAACTAAGAGACATACATATCTCTATGTAGGAAAAGGGATGCTGAAAGTAGTTTTCGCTTTGGGCAAGAAGCATGAAGTACAATCGAGAGCCTCAGGATGCTGTTTGGGAGGAAGGCTGAGCTCAGCAGCTGGGGCACTGGCATAGACTCAAATTTTTACAAAACTCAAGAGAGAGAGAGAGAGAGAGAGAGAGAGAATAGGGGATTATTCACAAAGCACCTGGAAAAGGAGTGTGTCTTAGCCTTTGCAGTTCTTAAGTCTTGCTCCAACTTGAGTTTTCTGATAATATTAGTAAAAGTTTATTAAAGTAACATGAAAAAAATAAAAAAATAAAAAAAAATAAAAAAATAAAAAATAAAAAAAAAAAATAAAGTAACATGAACACCCACCATCTAAAGAGACAATTTTAAAGAAAAAACCTAAGTTAACAGAAGAGTGTCCTTAAAAATGAGACTTCCTATCAGTGCTGGTTGGGCCAAGAAGCCAGTTTAGAACTTGCTGTTCACATCAAGGCAGAGGTGATGCTAGGCAGACATGCCAGGCTCTGGGTCCTAGCAGGTGATAGAAAACATCATGGGGAGTGTGTTTGGGAGAGGGAGTTGACACCAACAGCTCTCTGATGGCTCCTCTGTTCCCTGGCTAGCAGCTCTAGGTAAAGCCTCTAGAATCAGAGATATTAGTGGTAAGAGTGGAAAGTGAGGCCCAGAAACACATGTCTTGTCAGTAGTAGATCTGAGACTAAACCCAGGGCTGTCTGTTCCCAGCCTTGAGGGCTCCCTACAAGGAGGGGGGGCTTCCCTAAATCCCTATAAACCCACCTTTCCCAGCTAATCCAATAAAACAGGACACAAAATCTACACACACAGTTAACACATGACATCTGTGTAACAAACACGCTCTACTTCTCAAAGAATGTTCACATCCAGTGTCTCATTTTCTTCTTACAGTACCCCGAAAAGTAGATGGCGGAACAGGTATCCCATTTTTTCAGTTGAAGAAAATGAGAGACAGACACTTGCCGCCTTTCCCCTAGGCCTCCCGTCCCTTGCCCCCAGCTCCGTCCAGCTCACATCGTTGCTGATGGTGGAGTCTCGGTGGATGAGGCGCTGCACGTGGCTGTCGATGCTGCTGCCCGAGGAAAACTTGGTGAGCGTGGCTGGGTGAGCCTCCCGCTCCCGCTGCCGCACCACTGCCTCGCAGGCCTTCCACTCTGCCAACACCTGCTGGTATCTTGCTGCCACCACGGCGTCTACCTGTATTCGGACAACACTGTGATCATGGGGGGTCGGGGTAGGAGGGCATACCAGGCTCTCCTCTTCTGGGGCTGGGACAGCTGGAGACTAGAGTAGGGTCTCAGTGAGGATGCTGGGGCACCGCTCCCTTCTTCCTCTGCCATCTCTCTTTCCAGCTGGCTCCCCCTACCTGCTCCATCTCCTTCTTGAACATGCCAAACTTGTAGTGGCCAAGCAGAAAGGGCCAGACGTCCTTGCGGATCTCGTGCTCCACGCCTCCGTAGTAGACCTGCCGCAGCAGCTCCAGCTCCTTGTAGTTCTGAGGGACCCAAGGAGTAAAGACTGTGCAGCCCCCGTGGTCCCCCTGGGGAAGCCCCATCCCATGGAGCGTTGGGGCTGGGGATGGAGGCTCAGTCACCCTGCGGAAGCCCAGACAAATCCTCCCTCACCCTGGATTAGAGCTGGAGATCCTTCCTTACAGGACAGGAAGCTGAGCCCAGAGAGACGCAAGGATTTGCCCAAAGTCACATAGCAGTGTAGAAGCAGAAAGCATTCCCAGGCCAGTACCCCTCCCATGGAAACTCCCGGGCCCAGCAGTCTGAGATTCTGCCATGACCTGGGTCACTCCGCAGGCACTGGTTCTGGCCATCAGTCCCATCCCCACCTTGCTTGGCCCTGCCTGTTCCATCTGTGAATGCTGCTCCCAGAGCAGCCTGCTTTATACTCACCGCTGCCCACCCAGCGCCCTGACCCAGCCTCTGGGAACCCCAGGGTGTACACCTTTTTGTCCTTCTGATACTTGCTCCACACATCCTTGGTGAGGCCGCCTGTGGCCCCCGGGGGCCAGTCGGGGGGGATAATGTTGTGATGCACCAGCGCTGACAGGTGGGTCCGTACCGTGGACAAGTGGCGGCAGTACGCCAGCCCTGCGGCGGGAGCCAGGCTGTGACCACGCGCCTCCGCACACCCAGCCCGCGCTGCCCACCACAGCCCACACTCACAGCCGTAGAAAGCCCGCGATACAATCTGCCTCTTCATGCTCTCACACAGCAGTCTGAGGGGCAACCTGCGGGGACAGCCTGGCTCAGGGGGGCAGGGAGCGGCCGACATGGGAGGAGGGTGAGAGGGAAGGACAGCCCCTGGCTTGGGGGGCAGGACAGGCCCTCAGGTTGGCATGGGAAGCAGGATCCCAGCTCAGCAGCGCATCAGTGGGCACCTGGTGCAGCTCAGCCGCCCTGGAGAGAGGTGCTGCGTGCCCGCTGGGCTATGTGGGTGCAGGCCCATGCATATCCACACAGCGGACCTGGCAGAGGACAGGTTCACTCCAGATCCTTCTCACAGAGCTCCCTCCCTGTCCTGGGCCTTTGGAGTTCACACACACACACACACATGCTCAGGCCTGGGGGATCAGGAAGCTGTGGCAGGCATGGCTGCCCCTGAGCGCTCGGGAGCATCCTGGAAAGTGGTACTCAGAGCCACTAAGTAAAGTTCTCACCACTCTACTGCCTTCTTTGACCATGGCCTGCCCAGTAGTCTCCCTGCCTATGCCGTCCCTCACTGCCTAAGGCCAAGGAGGTGGGGATGAGACACCCCTGCACTGACACAGGCTGCAGAGAGGCAGGGAGGCTAGAAGGCAGAGGCCCAGGAGATGGTAAGGTAAGGGCAAGGCCCTGGATCCAGAAGCTGGGGGCCCCCCCAACCATCCCAGGGACCTTGGGCAACTAATTGCACTTCAGTGAATCTTGTTTTCCTTGTGTGAGAACAGAGAGAACCACATCAGGGTCATGAGGCATAACAGGTAAAAAATGAAGTAAGAGGCAAAAAAGGGTACCTGGCAAAAGCATCCAGTGCTGGCCAAGTGACCCTCCAAATACCGTTCCCCTATGGTGCCTGGCATGGGGCAGATGCCCAGGTGTCTGCTGAGCATCCTCAGACTGATGGTCTGGCAGCAGGATCTTTGTCCACGCTGCGAGGGGGCGCCCATGCCTTAAGCACCTCTTGTGTGCCAGGCATGCCTCAGGGTGCACCCAGGGCTCATGTCTCATCTAGTCCCTATAACCACCTTAGGAAGCAGGTGGTATTATACCCATTTCACAGGTGAGGAAATGGAGGCCAAAAAACAGAGGCTCAGAAAGACTTGGCAAAGCTGCATGGGGAGTGATTAGCAGAAGTAAAATTTGACTTCAGGTCTGTCCAGCTCCAGAGGCCACCCTGTCAGGGACACATGCACATGAGCGGACATGCCCCCTGGGAAGCTGGGGTTCTGGGCCCTAGCCACTCACCGATCGGGGACACAGCTGCAGTGGCTGGGGGTTGCATATGGGGAGCTGCTGGAGGAGCCCTGGCTGTACAGCGGCTCCAGGTGCCAGGCTGGCAGGCCAGGCCCAAAGCCCTGCATCTCGATCATGTCACCGGCATCTGAGGGCAGGAAGGGGCCATGATCAGGGCCTGGCAGGCTGCCTCCCCCAAGCACCCTGCGGCATGCCCGCCTCTGTGCCCAGAGCTGCAGCATGAAGTCACCCGTTGGTGGGAAACCACAAGGGTGGTGCCTGCCTGGCCCAGAGCCCAGAGCCCAGAGATGGAAATGTGGGGAGAGAGGGTGCCTGACAATTCCCAGCTCCCACCAAGTCTGGAGAGGGTCGGCAAGGTGTCTTTCTGCTCATGAGAAAATCCTTCGACCCAGTCATGGATAAGCGCATCTGTATATCTCCCTCCACCTCTCTCCCAGCAATGGGATAAACATTTGATTTTCTAGAGGGGGAAGAAAGAGAGAGCAGGAACAACAAAGGCCTGAGCTCCCTAAATGCTGCCAAGCAGCTTGGCCTTTGAGAATTCTAATTAGTCCTCGTGGGCAAACTCTGAGATGCGCAGGAAGGTGCCTGGAAGGCAGCAAACTCTGGACCCTCCTGGGCCAGGGACATCTCCACCGATCAAAGACCCTGAGGGATCCTAGAGACACCTGTCCTAATCCGCAGGCCTTGCTTCTGCGGGTGGAGGCGCTCTAAATCAGGGGGCTGGTGGCTGAGGAGCAGTGTTCCCTGCCCAGGCCAGGCCCCCTGCTCCCAGCCCTTTCCGAGTTCTCTGTCCTTACTTAGTCTAAATGCCCTCAGCATGGTGGCCTGGAAACATATCGGTGAGCTGGACGGGGGGGCAAAGTTCCCAAGGCTGCTAGGCCACCGAGGGGAAGGGGTAGAGGCTGGGCGCACAGTCCCATCCAACAAGTGCCAGTCATAGAAGAATGTGCCCAGGTCAGCCTCAGAAAAGGGGGCTCTTTGGACACGTCTACACCACTAGCAGACGAAGGCTTCACAGCGCGCCTGGCTGTTCTGAATCAGAATTCAAGACCCCTGAGAGCTTCCAGGGCCCAAGTGGGACAGCCTCATGGGAGACAATGGCGGGTCCAGTGAGCCACAAAGATGAAGCAAAGTGAAGGCAGGAAGTAAAAGGACTAGGAGATGAGGCCAGGACGGAGAAAGAGGGCAGAGAAGAGTAGAGAAGAAAAAGGTAAGAAAGAGATGTGCTTGCGATGAGACTTCTTTCAGCAAGTGGCTTTCTCGGTGAATGCAGCGTGGCCCCAGCTCGGCCTGGGCCCTGGACAGCTAGGATTCTGGAGCCAACCTAGGCCTGGGTTTCCGGGCATGCCTTGGTGGGGAGGGCTGTGCTATGCCCCCTCCCCTCCTCCCTGGCCACCCTGCCTTGCCCCAGGGCTCTCTTCCCAGACCAGCTGCTGGGATGTGGTTCGCTATCTGGCCCTTCAGCTCCACCAGGAGGCAGATTAAGGGAGTACACTTGATGTGGAGAGGCTGTGGCTCTGGGAGTGAGGGGTTGCAAGCCATGCCCAAGACTCTGGGAAGGGGAAGCGCTGGCGGGGAGGGGCAGTAGCCCAGCTCAAGGCCCTGCAGCAGGCAGGAGACAGGCCAGGGCTGGGGAGGAGCCGGGGTGGGGCAGGCCCAGCCAGGGGCAGGTGGGGTAGGCAGCAGGGGCAGAGGGCAGAGGGCGGAGGGCGGGCACACAGGCAAACAAGCTCATGCCCGGAAAGCAGGGCCCAACCAAGGCAAGTCTCCTGGGTCAATGCTCTTCACCTTAATTCTCCAGGAAGTTGCTGAACAAGCCAGCATTGAACACTGCATCTCTGAATTAACCCAACGCAGACAGCTAGAGCTCCGGAGTGACTGGGCGAGGGGCAGCAGGTTGGGCTGGGGGGATCTGCTGGGTCAGCTTTGACTCTGACGCTCTCTTCTGAGCATGAGGAAAGTTTAAAGCGAAACAATGAGGGTGGTCGAACCCCACAGCCCCTGAGACTCCGAGTGAAAGGTGCCTGGCCTGGAGCAGAATTAGAGTGAACAGCATCTCTGCTCGGTGGGGGAGGCAGCAGGGCGGGGTGGGGGTGAGGAAGGGGGTCTGGACACCCGCCACTTGATTCACATGCACAAGTCAAGCATGTTGCAGGCCTGGAAAGCAACAGCTAGCAGAACGGACTCAACAGTGTTGTCATTATGGACTGGACGGGAGGTCGGGGGAGGCCACCGGCCCACCTGCCCAACCAATTTCTGATGCTGCTTGCATGCCTCTGCCTCTTGCCCGAGTATTGGGGTCCCAGGGCTTGCATACTAGGTTGATCTGGCCCCTGCATTCCCCAAGAAGATGCCCAGGCAACCCCCAAGGCCTCTGGACCCCACGGGACTGGAGGCTTCCCTGATCCAGGAGGCCTCGGCCCTAAGACAGGGCAGTATAGGCCTTCCTGTCCCCAGGTCTGCCAAGACAAGGGCTCTGCTAGGAACCTGCAGCCTGACTACCAGGCTTCTTCTGCCTCCTGGGAGGCTTTGTGGGGTGAGGAAAGGGCCCTGTGGCCTCCCTCAGAGCTCAGCCTTCTTGCACTGCTCAAAGTCAGTTAACCTGTAGATAAACATCAGCCCCCAGTGCAAGGTTTGCAAGGAACCATGTGGCAGGCCTGTGTGCAGGCGATAAACACTAGAAGTGGGACTCCCCCACTTACAGTCCAGGCCTGGCCTACTGGGAGGGATGAGAGAGAGGGGAGGCATGGGGTCCTGGGTGAGGGGGCTGGCTAGCAGGGCTGTGCTGAGGGTGGGCTACATTGTTCGAGGCCACAGACTCGGTTGCCCAGGGATAGGGAGACTCATCAGTACTGGTTTGGGCTCCTTGGCAGAACTTTGTGGAAGCCAAGGGAAATGTTATATATTTTTAGATGCCCTCTGCAGGGGCAGGGAAGGGGAAGAAGCAATTAATTCTGTGACACGGGAATGTGTAGGGAGGGGGAAGTGGACCCTAAATTAGGGAAGTGCCCCTAACCTAGGAGCTGGTCTTAGCCCCTTCATAACCAGCTTTCCCCTGAGTGCCCTGGCCTGGCCCTCACAGGTCCCCTGGCTGACCACTCTCCAGAAAAGAGTGGGCTCTTTCTCCTTCTCCACCCAATGAGCTCTGGGGTGAGAGAGATGGACAGTGGACAGAGGCCTGACGAGGGACGCTGTGTCGTGCTGTTTATAACGAAGGGGTCTCAGCAATTGTGCACTCTGGGGCCCGTGAGGACAGGGGACACTGTCTCATGTCTCCAGTGCCTTGCCCAGTACCTGGCACAGATGAGAAAACTGAGCTTTGCGGTAGCTTTGGGATGGTAAAAAACTTGCTCAACACCCCATAGCTAGTGAGGGTCACATCTGAGGAAAGAACTCATCTTGCCACACCCTGAGGCTGGGCCCCTTCCTGGATGCCGCACTGCAGGTATTTCTAGATATCATGCTAAGCACTAGGCCATGCCTGCCAGAGCCCCTCAGCCTGCAGGGAAAACCAAACACTGGGGTCTCTTTCCATGGTGGCCCCCAACTCCTCACCAGAAAGGACTAACTGTCCTATGCCCTGCCCAGCTCCTACTCCTGCCCCAGGAGGGACTGGGACCTCTGTCATGCTTCTGTTAAGTTGGGAGCTAGAGAGAAAGCCCAGGGGCTGGGCTTCCCAGGCAGCACAAGAACGAAACCACTGATTTGGGTTTGCCAGCATGATCCCCGGGAGCCAGCCAGGGCTCCCCGAGGTGACCCGGCAACCCCAGACCGCCCCACTCATGAGTCCTCTTCCCTCTCAGGCAGGAAGACCTCTCCTGCCAGCCTACACCAGCGTCTGCCCTCTGGGCCAGCAGCTGTCAGCCCCGTGCTCGCCCTCTCTGACTTGCCTCCTGAAGAAAGGGTGCTGCGGGGGTCCCAGTCCCGTAATGCCAACACTGCCATGTGAGCCCCTGCGGTGCGTGGCAGGTGAGCCCAGGGGTAGGGAGGGGGGACAAGGTGGGACGGGGAGGGTGAGGGATAAAAACCTTTCATCGGATTGGGAGCTGTGAGGTTCCGCGAGCAGATCATTGCCAGCATCGCGTGTAGCTTATCCTCCTCTTCCTCCTCCTCGTCCACCGAGGCCGCGCGGCTGGCCGCTAGGTGGTGGTAGTTAATAGTGACTGCTCGAGAGAAGAGCGAGAGAGGCAGCAGCGTGAGGGCCTGGCGGGGCCAGTGGAGGGGAGCTGGGGGCACCGTGATCCTGCAGGGCCTAGAAGAGGGGAACCCGGGGAGCCCCGATGCTCTTCGATGGCTTATTTGGAGGGTGAGGGGATGTAGAAAAAGGCGAGGGGACAGGAGGCCTCCACAGGGCTCCGCTCTTTGGAGGAGGAGCCCTCTAGGAAGAACAGAAGAGAGAGCTGAGGGGGGGAGCAGGGGCATGGAAGGCGGGGCCCCCGCGGGCAGCCGGTGGCTGCAGAGTTGCCGGGGCCTGAGCAAGGCTGGGCCCGCTGCCGGCAGAGAGAACGTGACCCTGCTTCCGCTCCTGTCCCGGGCCGGCCGGGCCAAATCCCCAAACCCCCTTTCAGACTGTAACTTCAGCTTTCTCCAAGTGCTTTCCCAGAGCTGTTCGTGAGGAACCTGGGGGATCCATCGGGTTTCATCTCTGCTGTGCCCTGTCTCACCCTCTGGGGAAGTGGTCCTCGAAAAGTGAAACGACCAGAATTGGGAAATGCCAAGGCTTGATGAGGGGGAAGCAGAGACTGAATAATCTAAACCGAACAACAGCCATGTTTAAATGCCAGCTTTCCAAACACATTCTGGCAAAAGATACGGCTCCTAGTCAGACATGCCTGGGGGCCAGGGGAGTCCCAGCATCTCGTGTCCTCCAAGCTTGTTGGGACGGCTTGTGCTATGGCTGGGTATGTGGTCTGGGTGATCGGACTCCTACTAAAGAGATGATTGGTGGATGGTAGTGAGCTTCCCCTGAGTTGACACAACCTAGGAAGTTTAGAGGGCAGGTGGTCTGGCTGGTAATAAATGCTCCGGGCTGGAAAATTCCCTGATCTTATCCATAAGAAAAGCCAGTCTGGCCCAGAGAAACCTATGGATAGCAGCAGCACTCTGAGCAGAATGGGAACTTCCGGGGTGGTTGATTCTGATAACCATACCTCCTCTGCTCCAGGGGTGTGTGTCCAGGGCAGGGCAGTCTCCACGAGGGGCTGAGCTGCCTTTAGGCCTCAGCTCCCAAAGTCCCCGGAGCCCCAAGTCTCACCATCTTCAGAGGCAACTCCCTACCCGAGCTAAAGTGCAGGTGGTCAATAGCCGGCTGAGGAGGGCTCTGGCCCTAGGAGGGTCAGTGGACACTCTGTGCCTCCCAGGAAGCAGCCCTGACCCCAACCCAGGCTGTCCCATAGAGGTCAGGCAGCAGGCAGGGAGAAATGGAGAGTTCTCTTCCTTCCATTTCTAGTCTCCATATTTTTTTTTTTTCTGGGGCAGGGCATGAAAGGATGCCAAGGAGAATACTGTAGTGATGTCCAGGTCTGCTGAGCCAAAAGTTGTGGGGTGGAGAGGGGAGAGAAGACAGCCAGGTAGGAGAGCAGCTTTTCAGGGGGATGATTTGCCAGTAAAAGGCCTATCTTCCAGGCTAAGTGATGGATGTCTTGCCTTACCCTGCCCTGGTCGGCAGAACCTGCCTAAGCAGCTCTCCTCCCCACTGGGTGGGGGTGGGACACTCACTGTGCTCGTGCCTGTGGCCGGGGTAGATGATCCGGAATACGTAGTCGGTGGCTCGCCCCATGCCCATCTCCTCCATGTCCATACACCGTGTGCTGCTGCGTTTCCGTAGCCTGGGGAACACCTTCCCCTGTGGAGGGAGGGCAGGTGGTCAGCCTGTCCAGGCAGAGTCTGATCCCAGGTCCCTCCCAAGGCTGGCCCTAGGAACCCAGGTTTGGGAAGAAGCAGAGAGCCCCCCACCCCCACCCCTCCTGGAGCCTCTCAAGCCCTCAGGTACCTTCCCCTGCTGGGTCCAGAGTGGGGGCTCCAGCTGTCCGCGAGGCAGGAGCCCATTCTCCAGACAGGACAGAAAGGACAGGAGGTGCCCTCCCTGAGGGAAGTGCAGCGGTGGCCTCTGAATGCCATCCTGGCTCACCAGCACAAGTGTGCCGCCACTCTCTGCGGGGTCAACAGGTCCAGTGAGGCTCTGGCCAGTGGTTTCTGGAGACCTCCCGTCCGTCACCACAGCCCAGGTGGCTGGCTGGCCCGTTGCTCCTCCGTGGGCTGGGCTTCCCAGGCTGAGTGTGAGGGGTGGCCTGGGAGCCTCATTATCAGGGCTGGCGGCAGGAGGACAAGGAGTCCGGGGCCCCACACACAGTTGGCTGGGAAAAGGCAACGTCTCCCTCTTCCCACCCCTGCACCCAGGACAGGGGAAGCTTACTCTGCTGGTGGCAGTGGATGCAGACGATCTGACTGAAGGGCACCACCAGGGCATAGTCCCAGTAAACACTGGAAAAGAACAGATGGGTCACTGCCCCAGGGGTGGCCCCAGACGTTCCCTCCTGTCTTCATTTCCTAGCCCCGTCACCCCTTGAAACTGAAGATAGGAGGGCCATGGCCAAGAAGTGACCTCAGCCAGCCACGGCCCTCCGGGTCCAATGCTGTCCTCACAGCCGTCCCAGATGCCCAGCACTTGGCTCAGATTGATCCCTTCATGCCCAGGCCTGGTGCGATCTTAGGGAGCTCGGGGGTCCCACCAGGTGGCCTTTCCCTGACATTCTCAGCATCTGAATGGGAGTGGGACCTGCCTCCCTGAGGGGGCTGGGTCTCTCTGTGGCCCTCCCTGGCTCCCAGGAACAAGTCCCAAAGTCCCACCTCTTTTCCAGCTCTGAGTCCCCCAGAGTCCCGTTCATGAGCTGGTTGGGAGTCCACTTCAGAGTCAGGCTCTCTGCAGACTGGTGCAGGGAGAGGTAGCCAGGGACAGCCTCCATGTCTTCCTTCTACAGGGACAGACAATGAAGGGCTGAGGCTCTCAGAGGTGGCCTCTGGGAGACTGTGGGAGCAGGTGAGGCCAAGAGAGGCAATCATGGGGTGCTGGGCTGGGCAGAAGCACAGGGAGACCAAGACCCACGTGGTGGAGTGGGGCCTCTCCCTCCCCCGGCTGGTCTGGTGCCACTGGCTCTGCCTTGTCAGCCTTCTGGATGCCAGGCGCGTCCTGGGCCAGGCTTCACCCTGCCTGCCGGCTGCCGTTCCTGCTCCTGGAGGGCGTGGCCCTCAGTGGGCCACAGCAGATGGCATCCCTGGCTCCCGCCTGCTCAGGGCAGGGCACAAGTCGCATGAAATGGAGGGCCCCGGGCCTGGAGATCATGGAGATGAGGCGAGGGCGGGGGGTCTTAGAGGTGTTCGGCCTTCCTACCGGCTGTACCAGCACGTTGTTCTTGCCATATAGCAGCCGTGTCCTTGAGTTCTGGTGCAGGGACTCCACATATTCGCGGGCACAGGCAGCTAGCCGGTCCTCTGGGGCACTGCCGCTTGAGTGCCTCTTCCGGATCTGCAGGGAAGGTCGCAGCTCGGCCCCAGCCTTGGGAAGTCAGCCTCAGAGCTGATAACCCTCAGGCTTCCATGCCAGCCCTCTCTAGCTGACCCCGAGGGCCTGACACTTAGCCACCCTCTGCTATTCAGCCATGGGCTGGCCCTGTGCCCCTGGCGTTTCTGTGGGTGCCAGGGTGGGAGAAGGCTCTTCTGGGGTGCTCACTACCTTGGGGCATCTCCAAGACCTGTCCTGGGCCTGCAAGGAGCACAGGGGTGAGTGCGGGGGTGGAGAGAGGGACACCTACTCCCAGGGCTGGGCGCTTCGCAGGGGAGTCCTGACGACTGGGGGGACCCCGGATCCGGTGCCTCTGGACCAGCTCATCAGCAGACGGGTCGGTCCAGTAGTGATCAGCTGTCTTGAGCTTGGTGTACTCCAAGGCACAGGGCCCCACTGTGGAGACAGGGACAGCCAGCTCTGACAGTGCTCCCTCAGCGCTGCCCCCTCAGCTACCATGGGCCCCTTCTGGGCCTCTGTCCTCAGGCTCACCTAGAAGAGAGGCCAGGATGGGGCCAAACACAGGGTCTGCCAGTAACGCCTCCTTCTCGTAGTACTTGCTGCTGGGAGGAGAGATGGGGTGACTGGTAGGGTCCCCAGACTCATCCTAGGGCCGTTAAGATCACTGAGTATGAGTATCCCCATGAAAACCAATTCATGTCAGTCCCCAGGAAGGAATGAGTCTATAGGGCCGGGCTTTGTGGGTGCCGAGCGCAGCTGCCGTGGACAGTCACACATGCCAAGGACTGGGCTGAGGGCTGTCTGGGAGGTGGCCGGAGGCAGGGGCCGCCCTGGGAGATGGGGCAGTCACCTGCAGCTCTCCACCAGGTACTGCACCACCCTGTCCAGCACTTTCTCGATGAGCGCCGTGCGTACCCATATGTGCTTCAAGGCCTGCGGGCTGAGGGCCGGGGCCTTCCCGCTGGCAGAGCCCTGTCTCCGGAGGGCCTCCTGGCTGCCCCCCGGGAGTTTCCTGCAAAGAGGGGGAGGGCCCAGAAATAAGCCCTGGGTTGAAGCTCTCTGGACTGCGGCACTGGGCATTGGGGCTTGGAAAGCAGGGGACAGGTCTCACGCCCCCAAGGCTGTGCCCTCACCCCAGAGGCCCTGAGAGAAACAGGGGTAGGAAGCCAGCCTTCAGATGGGTTGTCTGGGAAGTAGCAAATGCCAAGTGGAAGTGGCAGACAGGATGGGTGGGAGGGGCCCAGGCTCACCTGCCCTCGACTTGCTGCTGCAGCTCCTGTACCTTGTGGCAAATCTCCCCAGCCACCGGGCATGTCTTCCCCACCTTGGTGAACAAGGCTGCCATCTTGTCACTGCGCAGGAAGCCCGCAGCACGGCGTCGCAGCTGATGCAGGAGGCAAGCCTCCACCGCCCCTGGGCGGCAAAGGGAAACAGCCCCTGAGCCCCGGCCAGAGGGCATCAAAGGCAGTAACACTCCCTACTCCCCCCCTATGGAGAGGCAGAGGGGCAAGGGGGAGGGGCTTTCCAGACCCCAGGCAGGCTGGTGAGATAAACTAGGGGAGCCTGACTTCCTTCCAAACCCCCTCCTCACCCCTCGCTCCTGCCAGGTGGCCCTGCGGGGGGCTTTGGCGTGTCCAGCCAGCCCTCTCCCACGCTTGGCACCTGACCTGTATATGCCTCCCTCCAGCATTGTCCCTGGGGGGCCATGAGGGCCAAAGCTGCCTGCTCCAGTGAGCAGAAGCAGCTCCAGCCCCTGCCCACAATGGAGGGCAAGCACAGAGGGTGGCTGTAGGACGAAGGACGCAGGGGCACACGGTCCAGCAGCCCTCCTGAAGAGCAAGGCTGCTGTGGTTGCTAAGGAACGGGGCTGTGGAGAAGGAGCTGAAATATTGATGAAGCCATTGCAGAAACCAGGCCTGATGGCGGTCCCTGAATTATTGATGAGCCCGGCAGCCAGAAGTGTGAGATTTCCATTTCCCATGCTGGGAGGTCTTCCCTTCACTCATTCATGTTTTCAGGGGCCAGGATTAATCTCTCCCTCTGGATCCTCCTTACCACAGACAGACCCACAGGAAGGAAAGAAGGGCTTGGCAGGAGGGCAGGGAATTATCCTGGGCATGTGTGTTTGTGGGTGGGAGAGGGGTGGGACCATTATTGAGGCCAAGAAGATCGTTTTACAAGAGAGGAGGGAGAGGCTCAGAGAGGGGACGGGAGTTGATCACAGTGACAGAGTGGCAGAGCCAGGTCATGGCCCTGCCCATGTATTTGGACAGGGCACAGGTGGTGGTGTGAGGGGGGCTCTCCTCACCTCACAGGTGCTTTTGACACAGACTGAAAACAGCCTGCTGTGCTGCAGTCAGTCAGTCACAATAGGACCTGAACCTTGGCTGGGCCACTCGCCACCTCTGAGAAACTTGGGTCAATGACTTAAAACTCTGAGCCTCAGTTTTATCATCTTTGAAATGGGGAGAACACTTACTAGGGCGACTGGTGTGAAATGTTAAGTGAGATGGAATGTATAAAACAGCCTGCACAGAGTCTGGCACTTAGAAGACACCTGGTCCCCAATTCCTCCCCACTTTTTGTTCGGATACTGATCTATGGCTAACCGGTCAGAGCTGCATTTTTTGCAAGACCTCTCCCTGGAGAGGATCACAGACCGCCCCAGAGGTGGGTGGAGATGGCTGCTCCCTTAGGAACAGGGGAATTGAAGCCCTGCCAAGTATATATTTTTTCTGGACTTAGGAAATAATCACTGAAAATAGTTTCTCACCTGCTTTTTTGCTTTCATTTTTAGTAACTGAAAGGCGACAATACTGTGCTATCAAGGAGGGTTTTTTGCCCTCTCTTGGACTGAAGTCCAGAAGTTGGAGAGAGAGTCCTTGGGGCCCAACCTGGAGGACAGTCAGTTCAGTGGGAGCCTCTCTGGGTGGGGAAAGATAAGGAAGGGCCAGGCCCTCTCCTAGAGCCTCTTGTACACTCTTGCCTGCTCACAGCTTAGAGGGCTTTATTTTAGAGACTGACTTTCCTTCACGGTGTGTTCACACATTGAGGCGCACATGTATGTATAGACAGGTATGTCGACACATGTATCATGTATGTATGGGGTATGCAGGGGGATCTTGGGCCTAAGCATCCATACACTCCTCTCCATGCCCTGGAGATCTGTGTGGCCCTGGGTATACAGGCAAGTGGCCCGTTTGTCCCATTCCTCTCTCCTTGGTCCTGAGGCTGCTGCAGATACAAGTCCACGCCCAGGGGAAAGGAGGTCTTTTCCTGGAGCTGCACTTCCCATCCAGAGTGGGTAGAGAAGCAGCCATGAGCAGGGCCAGAGTGGCAGCAGGTGGCACCAGTTCTGCAGGGAATCATGTGCTTCGGTGATGTGACTAATTGACGGGATAATGAGTCATTAGCCTTCCCACCTTCCCCAGGCGACTGCAACCGCAGCCAGGCTGGGGAGCAGGAATGGCTGCATGGCACTCCCATCCTGCTTGGCTTCAGCCACTCTCCCCAGCCTCTGAGCACAGGCAGGGGACTTTCTGGGATGAAGGGAGGCATGCCGCAGCAATTACTGCCAGCAGAAAATAATGAGAGAAGCCCAAACATCACGCTCTGACTCCCTGCTCGCCTATCGCCCTTAGGTTCCTTTTGTGAAACCCAGGCAAGATGCCAGGCAATGTCTGGGGAAGGAGAAATCTCTCTCATCCCTCTGCTTTCCAAGCAAAATAAATGGCCTTTCATTTATTTATTTTTTTAGGAGGTACCAGGACTGAACCTAGGACCTCGTACATGGGAAGCAGGCACTCAACCACTTGATCTACATCCGCTCCCCTGGCCTTTTATTCTTAACCCAGTTCTACTGGCTCCTTGGCCAATGACTTTTCAAACTGCCCTTGTGTTCCCCCATTCCTATGATACCTCTCACTGAGAACCCCTGAAATTGTGTGCAAAACTGTTGGCAAAGGGAGTGGATGTGGCTCAAGCAGTTGAGCGCCTGCTTCCCACATGGGAGGTCCCAGGTTTGGTCCCCGGTGCCTCCTAAAAACAAAACAAAAACAACAAACAAACAGAAAAACCAACTCAGGGAAGCCAATGTGGCTCAGTGGTTGAGCACCGGCTTCCTACATACAAGGTCTGGGGTTCAATCCCTGGCCCTAGTACCTCAAAAAAAAAAAACCCAAAAACAAACAAAAAACTGTCGGTGTGCTTAGGTGAATGCTTTTTCTTTAGATAAAGGATAGAAAGTTTTCAGCTTCTAAGAAGGGCACCCCAACCCAAAAAACGTTTAGGAATCCCTGTGCTCAGCAGAAACTCAGACATCCCCACTGACCAAAACTCATGGAGATACAAACAAACATACAGAGCCATTAGCAACAGTACCAACCCCTCCTTCTGGCCCTCGGCCCCCAGGAAGGATGTCTCACAGACAGCACTGAGAGGGAGCTGCCAAGTGCCCTTCCTGGGGAGAAGGCCACACAGAGGTTGGTGCCACTTTCCTCCTCTGACTGAGGGCCCAGGGCACTGGGCAGGAGAACTCGGGGGTCTTCTTCCTTTTTTTGCCCCAGATCCCCTACCCTGATCCTACTCCCCTGGGTGGAGGATCATGGCAGGAGACACCCATCAGGGCAAAGGCACCAAATTAGCTAAGCACATCCTTCTTGTAACCAAACTGTCTGGGCCCTGGTCCCCAGGTGTAAAGGCCTCAGGAAACCCCTATCCAGGGACTGGGCTCGAGGGTAGAGGGCAGTACCATCTACAGCCACTCTGGATGCACCAGGACAAGGGTGAGGCAGCTCTGTCATTATCTGGCTCATTTCACTCGGGAAAAACATGCACTCATTATTTAATAAAAATCAACACCGTTTTTGGTCTTTGGTTGGGGTAGAAAGGCTTGGACAAATGAATCAAAAACAGTACGCAACAAGCATAATTCTCTCACTCTCCACCTGGTCTTCTGGTGGCCTTTGGCATTATGGCGGCCAGAGGAGCCCAGGGGTGCCCTCATGATCATCCTGTCCCATCCCACTGACGGGAAGGCTTGGGAACTGCAAGTCTGAGTGGGCAGCAGCATAACTTATTGTAACTTTGGTACCTTGCTGTGGTCAGTCTTCCCACAAAAGTCTGATGATGGTACCATCTTCCCAGGAAAAGGCTGGGAACCAAAGGCCCAAACCAACCCTGGGACTCTCCCTTGTCAGAGCCACCCTCTGATGTGCCCCTGGAGTTCAATAAGTTATGGGGTTTAAATGCTAAATGGGGCTGGAGACTACACGTGCTGATGGAATACTACAGGAAGCCCCTTCCCTCAACACACAGAGGCTGATTTAATATTCCCAAGGGCCTAATTCAGAATGCGGGAGATATCAGAAAGAGAGAGATGGAAGGCACTTGGAAGGTTCTGGACTCCTCCCCTGCGCGGCTGATGGGTGCAACCCCGATGGAAGCTGAGTGGCACAATTGGCATGGCAAGTAACTGCTGACCCAAGAACCCCTCTTGTGGAAATCCTGCAGATATAATAACTGCCCTCTATGAGGTTCCTCAGTTATAACAGCAAAGGACTGGAAAGCACCTACATGCCCATCGATAAATATGGTACATTCATAGAGTAGACCATTGTGCAGCTCCGAAAAAGAATGAGGATGCTCTCTAGGAACTAAAAATGAAAAGATCTCCAAAAGCAAAGTGCAGAACAGTATAGCAGCTTGAGGCCTTCCAATTGCTGAAAAGAATGGGGGTAAATAAAGAATATGATACTTAAAATTAGTATTAAAAAACTCTGGAAGGTTGCACAAGGGAAAAAAGTGGTTAACCTGTATGAGAACTGGTAAATGGAGAGGAAGTGGGTGAACAGGGGCAGGGAAGGGGGTGAGATTTTTCAATGTCGACCTTTTTATATACTTTTAATTTTGGGTCCAGGTAAATACATTACCAATTCAGAGTAGGAATTGTAGTAGTAATAATAATAAATGAATAAGTGACCATGCAACTCAAGATACCACTGGGGCTCCCATCATTAGATAACACCAGAGATTTTCTCCAACCTGGGGCTGAATCAAAACTCATAGGGAAGCGGCTGTGGCTCAATCAGTAGGGCTCCCGTTTGCCATATGGGAGGCCCCGGGTTCGGTTCCCAGGGCCTCCTGGTGAGGGCAGGCCCGCCCGCACGGCATGGTTGGCTGACCCAGCGAGCGCGGCAGCAGGGGGGGATAAATGAATAAATGAATACAATCTTAAAAAAAAAAAAAAAAAAAAAAAAACTCATAAAACCCAGGAGGGCTGAGTCTGTGCAGTGGGCACCCACTCTTTCACGGGCTCCCTCAGCAAACAGGGTCTCCCTGAACAGTTCGGTTCCCTTCACCCTCTACCCCATCCCCCAGGGGAGCTTCTGGGCTCTGCTTAGGGCAGCAGCAGGTGCCTATGCTGGGCAGGAAGTAGAGGAACAGTTCATTGGGCTGGGACAAGCTTAGGTGACTCAGGAGCCCACAGCAAATGGCCTAATGCTATGGTTGCCCAGGACACACAGCAGTGGTTGGGAAGGGGTCCTTACTCCATCTGGGGACCTCGGAAACATGTCTGGGGCCGGGAGGGCCCCATTACTACCCTGGCTCTCACCTGCATGTCTGTTTAAAGCTGTGCCCAGAAGACGGGGACCTACACACCTGCCCAGTCCCAGCAGCCATAGGAGCACAGCCTGACAGGATGCTTGGGCCCCTCTGCGCCATAAGGGCAAGTGTGGAATAAGTCCCCTGCTCCCCGACCTGGGACTCAATTCGTCCTTAACTGCCAGCTGCACCATGGGGGAGTTCAGTCATGGTTAACACAGAGAACCCAGGTGAGGAGGGTGCGGGGTAGGGAGGCTGGTTTGCACCTGGAGTTTTCTGGGATACCTCTCAGAGAGGATTTTCAAAAGCTGATGCCGTGGGGCCAGCAGTTCAGGCCCCTGGATGGTACAGCCAAGACTGCTGGGAGAGGAGCAGCCTCCCTGGAGAGAAAGGAACAGGTGGGAGGGGCATCCGCCCCGGAAGGAGGAACTCCAGGGAGAGGGATGTTTACTCCACTGCGGTGGAGGAAGTCAATGTTTGGTCTGTGGCCCAATGCGGTGGGAGGGACAAAGGAGAACCACCCGGTCTCTGGGTAGAAGTAACCAGGCAGAGAGGTGCTGCCTCCACTCAGAATGAGCATTTCTATGGTAACGAGGGGGCATTTTCTCTCAGCCTGCATGGGTGATGCTGGCTGTTTGCTTCAGCTTTGGGGGCCTTCGGCCTTGCTTAACCCCTAAAACCAGAAAGCAACACTCCTATCCAAACTTTGGGAGGAGAAAGGATTGCCCTGCTTTTCCAGAACCAAGCAGGTGAAATGCAATTCATACCACACGCCCCCATCTTCCTTGCCCTGCTGGGGATGCACGCACAGCCTTCTGGTTGACTTTCCAGGGGAGCAGGCCAGTGCCGGCCTCTCACGCGGTAGACAGAGGTGAACACACTTCGGGGGACGGATGTGGCTCAAATGGTTGGGCGTCTGTCTTCCATATGGAGGGACCTGGGTTCGATCCCCAGGACCTCCCGGTTAAAAAAAACAAACAACGGGGAAGCGGCTGTGGCTCAATCAGTAGGGCTCCCGTTTACCATATGGGAGGCCCTGGGTTCGGTTCCCGGGGCCTCCTGGTGAAGGCAAGCCCGCCCGCATGGCGTGGTTAGCTGACCCAGCGAGCACAAGCAGCAAGGGGGGGATAAATGAATAAATAAATAAAATCTTTAAAAAAAAAAAACAAAAAAACAAACAACAACAACAAAAAACCACACACTTGCCCAGCTCAGGGAGGGGCTCGCCATCTCCCAGAGTGTCTCTAGACACCAAAAGGCCACCTGTTCAATGACCTGAGCTGTGTCTCCATGACGGCCAGCTTCTTCTCCGTGTCCCAGCACTTGCAGCCCCCACCCCTAGGTAGGCCTCACCTCAGAGGTAACCTTGGGCAGCACAGTCTTTGGAGCAAGACAGAAGTGGGCTCAAACACTGGTACCTCTTCTTACTAGCTGTTTGACCTTGGGCAAACCACGAAACCTCTCTGAGATTCTGCTGCAATTAGGGAAAACAACAGGTCTCACCTCCAATGGCTGCTGCATGATGAAAAGTAAGAACTTAGGCAAAGGACCCCTTGACGATCGCCCAGCAATTGCCAGGGCCCTCAGCCACCTATAACCCCTTTCCTCCCTGTGCTTCCTCCCCACCCCCACCTTCTTCCCTCCGGTCCTTGAGGACACACCTTCCCACGTGTGCCCTGGAGCCCAGCCCCCTTCACCTTCTCAAGCACAACCCTCCAGCAAGTGCCCTTTCTCTTTCCTGTATCTTCAATCATTTCCTGATTCGATACATCCCATTTGTAAATAAACATAGTGTAACTTCTCCAGCTAAAAACAATATCTTCCTCAGCCCCATTCAGGTATTGCCTCATTTATCTGCTCCCCTTTATGCAAAATTTCTCAAGAAAGTTGTCTGTCTCGGCTAACTCTATCTCCTCATGAACCTGTCATCAACCAATCTTGTTTCAGCTGTACCACCTCCAATCACTTTTTTCTTTACCCCTGCACCATTTTGATGCAAATAGTAGACATCATATACTTCACTTACAAATATTTCCTTATGTATCTCTAAAAAGTAAGGACTCAGAAAACATGACATGGTACCTTTATCATGCATACAAAATTAGTTACAGTTCCTTGATATCAAATATTTAGTCAGGATCCAAATTTCTCCGATTGTCCAGCTGCTTCAAACTCCCAGAAACAGAGATTTCCAGGTGGGATCCTGGAGAAGATACTGGAGGTTTTTTGGTGAAGTTTGTGAGGTGACATTCAAAAACAAAGTAGGATGTGATTGGCGGGCACCAGGCTCCATGCTGCATGCTCTGCCTGCATCCCGCCTTCATTCAGGCTGCCCTGCTGGGGTAAGCTCAGAGAGGCTGAGATCTGGCCATGGCCACACTCGGCAACCTGGTCAGGATGTGAGCCCAGGCCTGGCTGACTCCCACACCCATGTGCCCTCAGCCATGCCCAAGGCACGGCCAGGGCAACCCGCTCCCCCAGAGGCCCTTCCATCTCCATCATTTCCGGATGAAAGGCAGCAGTCAGATATCCCCAGAGTGAGCTGCTCATTCGGTGCAGGTGGGAAGAAGAGAGAAGGAATCCCTTTTACTGAAAAGAGACAGGCTAAACACTGCCCTAAGTCTGAATCTCAGAATGTGCTGAAATAACTCTGGCTGCAATATCCCAGGTGGGCTGCAAGCCTCTGTAGCACCTGCTTCTCTCTGAGCTCATTAGCATCTCCTTGTCATTCCCAGAAGGAGCTCTAGCAGGGCAGACCTTCCTGGCTAATCAAAGCTGCTTAGCAACAGGGAGCTGGTTAATAAAGCCCTGATGTTACTCCCAGCTCCGCAGGCTCCACCCTCGGCTCCCATCATGGCTCATCCTCAGCCAGAAGCCTCCTGTGGCCCCTGGGTGGCAGGGGAGGGTGGGGCTTGCTTGGTCTGGCCTGGACCCCACTCCCAAGGCCTCTGGGGGAGAAGAGACTTCTAGGAATTTGAGAATCTGCTCTCTGAGGTGAGGAGCCTCTCTCTCACTGTGGGCTTCATAAACCCATCTCTACCTACCAAATGTTTAAATCCAACCTCTGAGCCAAGTCAGAGCAGAACAAACAGAAATATGTGGAAGTTGACATTCCCAGACCCTGAGCAAGCCAGTGAAGGAAGGAGGGCAGACCACAGAGAAGGTGCAGGGGCTGATGCCTAAATTACCTCAGATCCCTTGATGGGAAGGGAGCAACTGTGCCCTCTTTAAGCATATACATTACTGTTAGGAATACAGAGTTCAAAGGTGAAACTTGGGACAATTTGCTGTTTTTTTTTTTTGTTTTTTTTTTAAGATTTTATTTATTTATTTATTCATTTATCCCCCCCTTGCTGCTTGTGCTTGCTGGGTCAGCTAACCACACCGTGCGGGCGGGCTTGCCTTCACCAGGAGGCCCCGGGAACCGAACCCGGGGCCTCCCATATGGTAAACGGGAGCCCTACTGATTGAGCCACAGCCGCTTCCCATTGCTGTTTCATTTTGACATTGAGTTAAAAGCACCTTCCCTTCCAGGAGAGTGGGGCCAGGGGCTATCAGCCTATACCTACAGGTTCGTGAGGCCACAGGGAAAACATGAAGTGCCATTTTGATTCAACAGTGAGTCTTTACATTAAAATAAAAATGTCAAAAACCATATTATGATGGGGTCGGATGTGGCTCAACTGGTTGGGCGTCCGTCTCCCATATGGAGGGACCCGGGTTCGATCCCCGGGACCTCCCGGTAAAAAAAAAATAAAATAAAACAGTTTATGTTTGAAAAAAAAAAACCATATTATGGAGCAAAATGCCAACTGTACATGGCCTTTTGTGACCAAAGAACCCTCTCCTGCAGTGGTAGGTTTGGGACTATTCTCCAAGCCCCACCCTCCACCAGCGGGAGGAGTCAGCCACACAGGTCCCTATCCCCTGCCCCGGGGGTCTGGGCTGGTCTGGTCACCTCCTCCCCCTCCTGCAGAGCACTGAACAGACAAGTCCCTCCTTGCCCAGCCCATTTGGCCAGCAAAGATGCAGCACAAACTTTCTCCCTGCAGGAGCCACCGGCTGGCTTCTGGACAGACAGGTTTTCAGAAACAGCTTCAGGAAACACACAGCAAATGCACGTGTCTTGACAGCCCTGGGCATCCTGCCCCGCCCCCTGGGCCACAGGAACAGGGATCTGCTGGCAAGTTCCCTGGGTTTGTCCTGGAGTCCCACTTTTAACGCTCTCCAGGAAGGTTCTCTTTCGGGCTCAAATGACTATATTCTGAGAAGGCTGGGAGAAGCTCACCTAGCCCAGGCCATGCTCTCCTCAGTCACATCCTGCCATCCTCTGCCAAGGACAGGGTGTCCAGTGCAGAGCCCAGGCACCCAGCACCCCAGCGCTTCCCAAGGAGCCAGGGAATGTGGCCACTGCAGGGTAAATCCAGCACCGCGGCCTCCACTTTCTCCCCTTTCTCTCAGCACATTCCCTGTACACCCATTTTACCCAGGACAAAGCTGGATTCTGGGGGTGGCTGGGGCACCAGCAAGCCGAGGTATAAGACTAGCTCTACTGTAGACATAAAATGCATTTCTGGGCATTCTGCAAGGTGGTGAGGGAAACTGGCATGTCAGAATCTCTAAGACCAAGGGGGTGGTGTTTTCTTCAATCAATATCTACACCCCACCCCACCCCCACCCCCTCACCCCCGGCCCAAGAATCCCTGATTAGGATTCCAGCCTGATGCCTGTGAATAGTCTGGAAGCAGGAAAAGAAGACTGATGACCAGTGCTTTAAAGCAAACTTATGGGGAAGCGGCTGTGGCTCAATCGGTGGGGCTCCCGTTTGCCATATGGGGGGCCCCGGGTTCGGTTCCCGGGGCCTCTTGGTGGGGGCGGGCCCGCCTGCACGGCGTGGTTGGCTGGCCCAGCGAGCGCAAACAGCAACAGCAAGGGGGGGATAAATGAATAAATAAATAAAATCTTAAAAAAAAAAAAATAATAAAATAAAATAAATAAAATAAATAAAGCAAACTTATGTTAAGTTCAAATTGAGATTTCCCTCACCCTAGATCTCTGACTTTGACAAAGCTTAAGGATTCCTTTTTCCATGGTCTCAGGTGCCCCAGCTAGAGTGAACTTTATACTACAGTATAAACAGGCTATCAGTCCTGCTCTTCAGGAACCCCGCCCACATCCCCAGGCACAGGTGGCAGACTGGCAGTGGCTTCCAGAAGCCTTTTGTTTGCCCACACACACATTTTTTTTTTTTAATGGGAATTAGTTGTCAACATTTTTAAAAATTGAGAAATTTCCTATAAAAACCCAGACTTATGGCTTCTCAAGCTAAAACAGAGGCCACAGCCAGCCTGGGCCTGTATTCCTGCGGGAGCTGACTGGGTGGACAGGACAGGCACTGTCCAAACCACCTGGGCCCACCACTGCCTCGTCTCCCGCTGGCTTCCCTGGTCAGCTTTCCTGTCTGAGCCTGCAGTTTCATGCACTTGTGAAGCTACAGCGTCTCCTGGGAACCCCCAGAAAAGGAGGATACAGGCCCCTGCTAAACAGAGCTCCTTTTGCTCCTGGGCTGAGTTTAGAACCTTGCAGAGTTGGGGGTTCTTGTTCTATTTCGGCAACTAAAGCTAGCAGAAAGATCGTTCCTTTTGAGTGTGATAACCCTGCCTGCTGGAAAGAGCTTCCTGGGGGCTCCTGGATTGATCAGAGGAGAGCTGACAGTTGTTTCTCACCCCCACTGGCCTCAATATGGGACACCCACAGCTTTTCTCCCTGCCTCTCTTTCCCCAGCCCCTGGTCCCTCCTCCCCCTACGGCCACCTACATGTGGCGCCCATGCACAAGCTGTTTGCACTATTTTATTCCATTTTCAGAGTGACTCTGGATGAAACCTAGCACCAAGCCAGGCACAATTAGGCTGTTAGTAGAGCCCTTCTGGTGACAATGACAGACCATGGCCGAGGACAGGATAATGCAGCACAGGTGGAAAGCAGCAGCAGTCTAACACTCTGCAGACCCCTTGTAAACCAGGCATACTTTTTCCCTAGCAGACGTTCTGCCCGAGGAAACGGGTGGACTGATTCCTCCTCGTAAGCCTGGGAGTCACTACATCATCTCAAAGAACTGGGGGACTCACCTAAAAGGAAGATGGTGGACACTCAAATCCAAAAACCCTAGCTCTAGCCTCAGTATGTAAAGGAGAAGGAAAGATGGGCATTTTCCAAGCTAGGATCGTTCACATGAATTATCTCGATCCCTACAAAAATTCTTAGAAGTGGGACTTATCTCCCTGTTTTCAGAGGCGCAAGCTGAGGGTGACAGAAGTTAAGAAACTGGTCCAAGATGACTTAAGAAGTAAGCAGGGCGCCAGGGTTCAAACCCAAGTCTGTCTCTCAGGCTCTGTCACATGCTGCCTCTACTCTGATCGCCCTCCACCATCTCTCTGCCTTAGTTTTCTGCAGAGCTCTTACTACGTGTTACTACATTATATATTTACAGGGTGCATTTGTTTTCTGCCTGCCTCGCCAACAGAATGTAAGCCCCTGGGGCAGAGACTGTCCATCTTGTCACTATCACTTCCCTGCACTGAGAACAGCGTCAGGCACATAGTAGGCCCTCGGTGAATATCTGGTGATGGACTAAGGGGAAGAGGAGCTCTGTCAAACTCACCACACTGCCATCCAAAAGTGTCCTGTCCCTTCTCTGCTCCTTTCATTTCTTCCCCTCAGAAACATACAACCTTCCCTTCCCTGAACCTCAAATTCCATGCTCAAAGGCCACAGCAAAAAAAATACAGAGATGGTAAAAGGCTCCTTGAATCCTCAGAAAGGGAGTGGAGGTCAAATCCCTGGAAATCCAAAAACCTTCTGCTGTGTGTAGAGATAGGCTTGCTCCTACAGAGGCAAATGTCTTCACTTGGAGGAGGAAGCAGTGGGTTATTATGGACTTTCTCCCTCCTGAGGCTGGAAGGCTTTGGCTAGCTCTCCTCTCCTACACTCAGGTTCTTTTGCATCCAATCAGGGCTGGAGAGTTGGGATTAATGAGAAGGTAGACGTAGCGCAAACTTGCAGAAGGCACAAACTCTTCCCCAAAGCTAAAGTCAGGATAAATCAGAGTGGTGGTTCCCTAACCTGAATTACCTAGGATTGTGGAGCTCCAAGTGTGGCCCCTGCACCAGTACCATCAGCAGCATCTGGGAACTTGTCAGAAATTCAAGAAACTCTGGGTTGGGGCCCAGGAATCTGTATTTTAACAAGTCCTTCAGGTGATTCCGACGCATGCTAAAATTTGAGAATTACTGTCCTAGGGAACGAAAACTATACAGCTTCTGGGCCCTGGTGATCCTGATGCCATAGGTCTAGGGCGGAGATTTCAAACCGCCCCCCCCCCCGCAGGTGATTCTGACTACTAAACCCAAGGACTTATTTCTCCCCGGCCCCAAGGCAGTGTCCTCAGTTTTAAACCCAGTCCCATCTCCCACCACCTCGTCACCCACTCACCACACAGAGCAATGATGTGGCTGCTGTCTTCATGCACAAACTTCCTGGTGACAGCCTCCTCCATGATTTGCTTCACCTGTGGACAAATAGCAGCATCATTATATAGTTTTTTCTTCCTAATCAAAGGCCTGTGTATAAGGAAATGGCTTGGCTCTGCCCTCCTGCTCTGGGTTCAGACACCTGTGGAGTAAATGATAAGGATGGGAGGGGGTGAGAAGCAAACTTTCTTCAAGCAGACTTCTCCAAGCCTCTTGGAGAGGCAGCCAGGAAAAGACATACCACAAAACCACCAATTGACTGGAGCAGCCGTTCCAGCTGAGGCGGACGTGCATGGCGGGGGAAAGAGGGAGAGGAGGCTGTTTGCTCATCTGTACTCAGGTGGAGGAGGGCTTGTAGGCCTACACACCGTCCTTTAGGGGCAAACTGTCTCAGTACAGGCTGTAGCTAAACAATCTGCCCTCCTTTTTTTTTAATTTTTTTTATTTTACCGGGAGGTCCTGGGGATCGAACCCAGGTCCCTCCATATGGCAGACGGACGCCCAACCATTTGAGCCACATCCGTCCCCCTCTGCCCTCCTTTTCTCTCCCTTCCCTGAGGTTAGGGGTTAGGCCTGTTCAGGCCTCAGGTTCACAAGCCTAGGCTTCTTTTTATCCAGGTTCTAAAACCCTGGTGTTTTCTGTTCCTACCTGGAAGGAAAAGCTTCCAAATACCTTGTGAGGTGGGCAGTTACATCTTCCTTTCTTTAAGCAAGCACTCTTTTAAAAGAAACTTTTTTATTGGTGGAGAGTAAACATATAGAAAAAGGGCACATAACATAATCATACAGCCAGATGGTCTCACAAATTAAACATGCCTGTGAAACCAATATTCAGCTCAAGAGACAGAACACGACCAGCACCCCAAAGTTCCCCCTGCCCCATCACATTCCCTTCCAGGCTCCACTCTCCTCAAGGGTGTCTGCTATCCTGACTTCTGACACAGGTTTCAGTACTTTTTATAAATGCAAGCACACAGGGTTTAGTGTTTTGTGACTGGTTTCTTTTGCTCCCCTAGGGGCTTGTGAGATTTGGTCCTGTTATTGTGTGTAGTTGTAGGTTGTTCATTTTCATTGCTGTAGAGTATTCCATTGTGTGATTTCACCACAGTTAATGGGCATTTGGTTAGTTTCCAGTTTAGGGCTGTTATGAATATTCTGGACAGTCTTTTGATGACATGTTTGCATTTCTTTGGATTTGTATTTCTAGGCGTGGAATTGCCAAGTCACAGGGTATGCATGGAGCCAGCTTTACAAGATATTGCCAAATTGCTCCTCAAAGCTGCCAGACCAATTCGCACTCCCACCAGCAGTGTGTAGAGGTCTAGTGGCTTCCAACACTTAAGCTGAACACTTTTGATGTCCCAGGGGAACCTGAAGCAGAGATGCCAGGAGACAGATACTAATACTGGAGATTAGAGGGATGGCCCACCTCAAGCCCAGCATCAAATCCGACAGATAAAGTAAGCTCTGGGCGGAGCTCATCTTTGCCATTCTTCTGAAAAGGAATACAGTGTTCTGATGCTGCCCTGGCTCCCAAGGCCCCTTCCCTGGGACTATATGGTTTGGAAGGTGGTAGAACCACTAAAGTCTGAAGGAGGGAGGAAGGACCAGGAATCTGCTCTCTGCTAAAGACTGCTCATGGTTAGTGCTTAGGTAAAAGGTGCTCAGATTGAGTCATGCACTCCAAACTGTCAATAGCTTCCTAGATTACTTCCCAAGGGGTGCTGCTTTAAACAGAGCACAATGTCACAACTCAAGGCCCGAGGCAGCCCAGTGGGGCAGACTTTTGAGCTTGGAGGACCTTTAGATGCCCTAGAATTATACCAGAGGTCCTTTGTGAAAGGCCAGCCCTGCCTCTAATTATACCCATTCTCCCCACTTTTAAGAGAGGAAAGGATATGTTTCTCCAGAAATCAGATTCTTTTAAGTGCTGACTGGGTAAAGGAAATACATCACCTTCAGAGCAGGTCAACCTTTGTCAGGCTAGATACTTAGCTGTGGCATATTCTGTACATATCTCACATTTATTTAGGAATCATTCTTGGAATAGGCCTTCTAAGGACTGAAAAAAATAATTGTCTCCTCAAAAATCTTTCCTATTATCCCTGACAAACCTCAAATTGGATCACAGTGACAATTCTTGCTTGAGTTACAGCTACTTTTTTCTCTTGTTTAAACCATCTGTATAAGTCTCTGACACTAGACTGCTTACAGCCTGAGGATAAGCACAGAAATTTCTCTTTCCCTTGGGCAGGGTAGAGTTGGAGCTTGAATGGTGATTTGATAGACCCTTCTTCAGCCACTTCACAACAAAGGCCTGATGAAGCTTTTCACACACAGCCGGAGAGGTGACAGTATCAACCACTTCTTTGCCAAGGAGCCAGGCCATGGTTGATGCAGGAGAACCACCTGGAGAATTCCAGGATTTTGTGAGAACCCCAAATCTTCCCCACTCCTCCAACTCTAGGAAGGGGTAAAGGAACTGATATGGTAAACTTTTAGATATGAAATAGATATTATCCCTCTTTTAGAGATGAAATTGAAACTCGAGAGGTTAAGTAATCTACTCATGGTCACACAGAGTTAGACCTAGCCTATTTCAAAGTTTATGCTTTCCCATCATGCACTGCAGTCTCCAAGATCAGCATATTTATTTCCCAAATAGTCACTAAGCCCCTACTATATGCCAGGCACTGGCTACTGCATAGTGGACAGAACAGATGGGTTCCTTGCCCTCATTGAGTTTACACATCCAGTGGATGATGGCCAAAGAGGCAAGTGGAGGAAGGAGCCCAAAGCTCCAGAGGCCTAATTCATTACTCTGCGGATTTGAGTTCCTCAGCTCTTATAACCGGGTGAATCACTCAAGGGGCACCCCCACCTCCCATACACAGACTGAAATGAGCTTTTGGGCAGGGCCAGGGTAAATGGGGTTAGTAGAGGAAAGGACTCTTTCTGATGTGGAGAGCCTGCTTCAAAAAGAGAAAACAATCTAGTCCTAAAACCCATTCTCAAAAACAAAAACAGAAAAACAAAACAAAAAAACTGGTCTTTGGGTAGGAGGTGGGCGTGGAGGGAGAAGCAGCGAGACATGCAGAGAACCCTCCAGCAACCACGACTCAGGTCCCAGAGGGATGCTGGAGTCGGGGGATGGGGGTGTAGGGAAAGGGGAAGCTGAGACCCCCAGATGACCATTTGAACGCCACAGGAGACCCGCGCGGGGCCCCGCCCCCTCCCAGATGGCTCGGGCAATGAATGGGCAGCTCGGATTCCCCAGAATCGCCGCTACCCCTCCCCCGACCTCCGTCTCCCAGAGCTGCCGCCGTCACAGGGCGGGGAGCTGCGGGACCGCGAAGCAAACAAGCCCCAGAGCGTCGGCCTAGCCCCTTGGGCCGAGGGGCGCGAGAACCGCAGCCGCTCCAGAATCACGCCCCCGCCCGACCCAGGTCAGGGCCCGCGAGCGCCGGCGCCCGGAGGTGGGCGCGAGCCTATCCGCCCCCCCTGGGCCGCGCGGCCGGGGCTTGAGCCCCTCCGGGGTCTTCGCCCCGACTTTACCTCCTTTTTCACGTTCCATAGCAGTTTCTCTTTGACTGCGTCCTCCGCGCTCCCCATGGTGCGGCGGGTGGCGGGGAGGCGGCGCCGAGCGACCCTCAAGCCCCCCGCGAGCCCTCGCCTCCTCCGCGCCTCTGGGCTCAGCGCCCCACGCGCCAGGCGGAGCCCCCGCCCGCCGCGCTCCCCTCCCTTCGCCGCCGCCGCCGCCGCAGCCACTGCACGGTGCTCGGCTCCGCAGCCATCTTCCGAGCCCAGCACAGACGTCAGGCGGCTGGCCCGGCCCCTTCCCACAGCCGGGGGGGGGGGCGATCAGCGACGGCGGGTGGGTCGGGACGAGGGAAGGCCGCGCGCGCCTGGGGGTGACGGGCCCGGGAGCGCGCCTCTGGGACCGCTGTCATGGCAACGCGCCCACTCCAGCCCCGAGGGCGCGAACCTGCATTGTGAGCGACTGCAGCCAGCCGCACACAGCGCCCGCCGGGGCGTCGCGGCTCGCCCTGGACCCCGCGCTCCTCAGCTGAGGGCAAGGTCGCTCGCGGCGGGGCTGGGTTCAGCCTAGCTAGGCGCTCCCAGACCGCCACCCGCTCGACCTCCCGACCGGAAGGCCGGGGTCACGGCTTTGGGTCCCCGCTGAAGAGGGCATCATGCCCTGCGGCTCGCCTCTGGCCACGGGGAGCCAGAGTTAGTCCCCTGGCGGAAAGGCCGTCAGCTCCGAAGTTCTTCTGAATACCCCCACCAGGCCCATCACCCTCAGTCGTGAAGTTTGTGCGAAGTGGAACTGGTTCGCGGCCATCTCGGGCCAGAAAACCCTCAGCTGGCCCTGAGGGGACGAAGGTCACAGCCCTCCCGCCTCTCTCGGGACCGCCACGTCCCGTTGGGTCCTTCCTGCAGATATGTGGGAGATTGGGGCGCGGCCGGAGTGACCCAACTAGTGGGAACCTGTACGGAGCTGGTGGAGGTGAGAAGCGCCTTCCGCACGATTCCGCTAGGAAACTTCAGCAGCCTTATAAGGAAACTGAGGGAGAGAAGGTGTTCAAAGTGATAAGGGACACTTGCTGCTGCACGAAGCGCGGCGTGCACTCATCTAGACGTGAGGAAGGGCTCCGGCCTCTTCCGCACGAATGGCCTCCCCATTCAACATCTTCCTACGAGATGCAAATTTGTTTATAACTCAAGAAATGAAAATACAGACGAGCAAAACATTCCTCCTGGACCGAGAGTCCGAACCTCGAGTCTACGTCTGGCGTTTCAAAGCCGCAAACCGCTGCGGAGGGAAAGTTTACGGCGAGGTTTTGCGGAGAGTCACGCAGCGAGGCGGGTAGAAACGATCGTACGAGGGCGCGCGGGGAGCCCCGCCCCTCACGGAGGGAGCCCTTCCCTGGTCCTCCCGCTGCAAGGGACCGGAAACCCTGGGGCCGGCCCGGAAGTGGTGCTCACTTCAGACACGTGAGCCGCAGCATGGCGGCGCACCGCTCCGGCCCGCTCAAGCAGCAGAATAAAGCTCACAAAGCGGGGCGACATCGGAGTCGGGGATCTGCGCAACGGGACGGTAAGGGTAAGAAGACGGAGTAGGAGGAAGAAGGGATGTGTAGCCGATATTAACTGATTTTCCCCATGTCCCGTTTGGAGCTCGTATCTCCGGCTTTGTCCCCGCGTTAAAGGCCCCTTCTAGGGTGGGCGGAAATGGGTCCCCTTTCTTGACGTTTTTGGTGCCGAGCGCCAGAGCCCTTTTTGGTTTGCCCTCCAGGCCGTTTTGCATTGAAAACCCTAAGCAAGAAGGTCAGAAAAGAGCTAAGCAGGGTAGACCAGAGGCATCGCGCCAGCCAGCTCCGGAAGCAGAAGAAGGATGCGGTAAGAGGAGCGGGATTTGGGGAATATTGCGGCATCACAACCCTACTAGGCGAGTAATGCCTTGAATCAGAAAATGTGACTCTGAGACCGGTGATGGAAAATAATCATAGAGTACATATCGGATGTGCACGTCAAGCTAGATTCACTCTAGGGTATTTTTTGCTTTGGTTTGAGCTGCCACCCCACCCTCAACCCCCGCATATGTGCCGCCTTTTACCAGAGGGAGGCCCTTTAGGGGTCTACTGTTGGAAATGCAATGCTTGAACGCATTGAGACACTGATATGCTTTCTGATCCTTTACATCTTCAGGTTCTGGCAGAGAAGAGACATTTGGGCAGCAAGGATGGCCCTCCGCATTACATACTGGTGGTCCCCCTGCACAGCAGGATTTCCCTGCCAGAAGCCTTTCAGCTGCTTCAGGATAGGGACACTGGAGTAATACACCAGGTCGCTTGGGGAAGCACCCATAGCTTTATGCTGCTATGCCCCCTGTTGAAACATCGGTGGTTTTTCACATCTGCAAAGCCAGGTTAGAGTATACAAGGGTATTTTCTATCATTGTATTTGACTTTTTTTTTTTTTTTTTTAGTACAATGTGCTGGTGCCAACCACCTGTTTTTACTGACTTTGTCTTCTATCCTAGGCGATCTGCATACTGTGTTAGACATGGCTAAAGTGGCTGATACCATCCTGTTCCTCCTTGATTCACTAGAAGGCTGGGATAGCACTGGAGATTATTGCCTTTCTTGCCTCTTTGCTCAGGGCCTTCCCACCTATAGTAAGTGAGTTGGGAATATTAGAGACCAGGGAAGGAAGTGAATTAGCATTTTGTTTTATTTGTGTGTGTGTGTGTGTGTATGAATTAGCATTTCTTGAGCACATATAATTTGCCAGGTACTATGCCTGGCACTTGATACAGGAATACCTTGCTTACATGTATGGCCTAAACTTGGTCTATTATTTACAAATTACCTACCAATGTGCCTTTATTTCTGGGCTGTCCTTTGCCCAGAGGAATAAGAAGATGAAGTTTGGTTTCATTGCAAAATATTTAGGGTAGCTGAGTGTAGGGATCTATGGACTTATATCTGAAGTGTTTGTTTGTGAACTGCAGGGGAATTTTCACATAGTTAAGCAACAGATAACCAAGCCCTTTTCTCTTGCTCACAGCACTAGCTGTCCAGGGGGTTTCTGGTCTCCCACTGAAGAAACAAATAGATGCTAGAAAGAAGCTAAGTAAAGCAGTGGAGAAGCGCTTTCCTGATGACAAACTCCTCCTGTTAGATACTCTACAGGAGGCAAGGATGCTGCTCAGGCACTTGGCTAACCAGAAACAACGGCATCTTGCCTTTCGAGATCGGCGGGCCTACTTGTTTGCCCATGCTGTTGACTTTATGCCATTTGAGGAGAATGGCTTGATGGGCACATTGAAAGTCTCAGGCTATGTTCGTGGGCAGACTCTGAATGTAAATAGCTTGCTGCATATCATTGGACATGGTGATTTCCAGATGAAACAGATAGATGCCCCTATGGACCCTTTTCCTTTAAATTCTCGAGTGATTAAATCCCCAAATGACTCAGGCACAGCAATGGAGGTAAGATTGATGTTCTTAACCATGTATTGTAGGTTCATACATTAGCTGGTGCAGGATGGAAACTAAGTTCAGAGAAGGTAGGCAGCACACTTAGATCAATGGAGGCAATTGCTAATATGAAGTAAGGCAATAATTGACTACAAACATGTTGATAAATCACATGTTTATCTGGTACTTTTTAGGAGTCCTGCACTGTATTTGGCTCTCAGTTTATAGAAGGCACATGAGATGTGGTCTCTTCTCCTGAAGAAATTAATTAGGTCAAGAAAAATGGCAAACACCCATGAAACAAAGATTGAATTAGTATATGGTTAAGGTACAGACATGCTGTGGAAGTTGTGATAGTAGACCAGCAACTTCACAGAGATCAGACTTGAGCCAGGTGTTAAAAGATGAATGTGAATTATGAGCTGAAAAGAGATTAAAGGATATATCCTAGAAGTTAGGGATAGCATGAACCTAGGCACAGTGACAAGTCTGAAAAAATCAGCTTTATTGGAGTAAGGTGAGTAATATAAACTTCGCTGGATAGGAGTGGGGTCAGGTTATGAAAGGCCTCAAAAGCTAAGCAGTGGTATAGACTTTAGACAGAAAAATTTTGACAAATTTTGACTGTGTTTCATTGTTTTATCTTCTACTTGAGGACTGTATTTAGTCTGGATCTTTCTGATTACTGTGTCAGATTTAGTAGATTTTCAGTTTATGTTTGATCATCAACTGCTTTTGGTTTTTAGATTTGTGCTGTGGATGCTGTAGCTGATATGGAAGAAGACCTTAAGGTTCTAATGAAGGCAGACCCTGATAGACAGGAATCCTTGCAATCAGAGGTTATCCCAGATCCATTGGAGGGGGAGCAAACCTGGCCTACTGAGGAGGAGCTGAATGAGGCAAATGGTGCA
This sequence comes from Tolypeutes matacus, assembly GCA_026826555.1. Lineage (NCBI taxonomy): Eukaryota > Metazoa > Chordata > Mammalia > Cingulata > Chlamyphoridae > Tolypeutes > Tolypeutes matacus. The sequence goes on along the minus strand of JAKSZT010054053.1, from coordinate 3,352,764 downwards.
TATGGGCAAACTTGTTTATAATTCATCTGGCCTGGAATTGTCAATTTTATCTAGCTGCTTACATTGAGGATCCTACAGGATAGAGTGGGATGAGGTGTTGTATGTTTGCGCTAAGCATGGAACACAGCTTTGCTCCATTTTTCAAAATTACTTGTTATTGTTTTGAAATGAACAGTTAAACAATTTTGGATTCATTTCAATGTCTATTTAGTTGTGTAAGTATTGCTAGTTTTGAAGTAGCTGAATTAAATTCGGAAGTAGTTTGTTATAGTATCTGCTAGAATTTTCAGTGTTGGCAGCAATGTTTAGCTTTTTACATAGGTAAGAATAGAATACCCAGTTGTAGAGGAGAGGCTGCACATAATCTGCTTCACTGGATGGGGCTTTTACAGACTTCTTGAAGGAAAGTTCCAAGGTAGTAAAGAAAGTCCCCAAAGGAACATCCAATTACCAAGCTGAATGGATTTTGGATGAGGCTGGTGAAAGTGGTGGGGAAGGAGATGACTACGATGATACAGAAAATGAGAATTTTATGGAAGAAGAATCTCAGGTAAGGAAATGGGTTCTTAAGCCAATTCTAGGTTCAGCCTCAAATGCCAGACAAAGTGTAATCCTGACTTCGAAGGACATGTGTGTGGTCAGCTTCTTAGAAATGACTTTGTAGTTGCTAAGAATGAGACTTGTTTTATATAACTTGGGCATTGGTTGGGTGGGACTAGGTTATCTAGTAAAACTAATTTATTCTTAGCTTAATGGTCTTTGGGGTAGAGGCAGCTATGTGCTTCTTCTGAAACAACTGCATCCTTTGTTCTACAGGATGAGAGTAGTAAACAGGAAGAGGAGGAGGAATGTGAAACTATGACTGTAGGTGAGTCTGTGTGTGATGATCTGTATGATGAGAACGTGGATGAAGAGGCTGAAGAAAAAATGTTGGAGAAATATAAACAAGAACGACTGGAAGAGATGTTTCCAGATGAAGTAGACACCCCCCGGGATGTGACTGCTAGAATTCGGTTAGTCAACAAGTCTTAAGGTCAATCATTAAATTTTTATTTAAAGCTTATGGGGCTCAGAACAATGTCAGTGTGATGCAAGAAGAAGAAAAAGACATTGTCACTGACCTTGAAGGGCTAACATTCTAGATGGGAAGATGAAACAATATTTGTGTTGTATAGATTAATAATGTTGCAGGACTTTAACAAAGGAGAAATATTAAGGTTAACCAGCAAATGCTTCCCATAGGAACTAAATCAAAGTAAAATCATGGGAAGGTTTGGGCATGGGGGAGGGTTTGAGTCGAACAGCAAGAGTAAAAACATGAAGATGTAGATGATCATGTGTTCTCTGGAGATGAGTGTGACTAAAAGCCAGAGAGTTTATCAAGGTCCTTGTTTATTAGGTCAAAGAGCCACTTTCTGGTCGACATTAGGAATAACTGTAAATGCTTTAATCTTTGTCAGAGAAACTTGGGTTTAGTTCTGAAATGTTTATTATAAGTTGTTTTGGAGTGTGGTCTTGGTTTTATCTGTGATGTTATTTTGAGAGATGGAGGTAAGAGTTCTTTTAAGCTAGTGGCCTAACCGTTTTTTTTGTTTGTTTGTTTGGTTGGTTGGTTGGTTTTTTTTTTACCGGGAGGTCCCGGGGATCGAACCCGGGTCTCTCCATATGGGAGACGGATGCCCAACCAGTTGAGCCACATCCGACCCCTGGCCTAACCGTTTTTTTTTTTTTTTTTTTTTTTTTAAAGATTTTATTTATTTATTCATTTATCCCCCCCTTGCTGCTTGTGCTCGCTGGGTCAGCTAACCACGCCGTGCGGGCGGGCTTGCCTTCACCAGGAGGCCCCGGGAACTGAACCCGGGGCCTCCCATATGGTAAACGGGAGCCCTACTGATTGAGCCACAGCCGCTTCCCTGGCCTAACCGTTTTAGAAGTGACTTGAGTAAAAGGGTAAGTAGCACCATATAAATCTGACTTAATTTCTTTAAAATTTATATTCTAGATTTCAGAAATACAGAGGCCTGAAGAGCTTCCGGACTTCTCCTTGGGATCCCAAGGAAAATCTTCCTCAAGATTATGCTCGGATCTTTCAGTTTCAGAACTTCACTAATACTAGGAAACGCATTTTTAAAGAGATTGAGGAAAAAGAAGTTGAAGGAGCTGAGGTACCTGTCTTCCCTTGTCCATGTTCCTTCCCAGTTTTCCTTCTTTTGCCAAGGTGCCCCCTAATTTCCTCCTTTTTTTGGTACGAGTTTTGTGCTCCCCATAGCTGAATTAGGGGAGCCACTGAATTGTTTTTTTTTTTTGTTTTTTGTTTTTTTTTAAAGATTTTATTTATTTATTCATTTATCCCCCCCTTGCTGCTTGTGCTCGCTGGGTCAGCTAACCACGCCGTGCGGGCAGGCTTGCCTTCACCAGGAGGCCCCAGGAACCGAACCCGGGGCCTCCCATATGGTAAACGGGAGCCCTACTGATTGAGCCACAGCCGCTTTCCAACCACTGAATTGTTGACAAGAGTTCTATTGGGAACAAAGAGGTACCAGGGATGTTAACTCAAAAAATTGAATCTGGGTAGTTGAGGCATCTGTGAAAGATAATTTTGAAGGGTGAGGCTTGGCTTTCGGGTAGTCTGAGACTTTTAACATATTTGGAGAAACAGTCTCTTCATCATATTGGGCCCTTAGAGTAACCCTGTGATTGTTCTCTGCTTGCTTCTGGTAGGTTGGCTGGTATGTCACACTTCATGTCTCTGAAGTCCCTGTCTCAGTGGCTGAATATTTCAGGCGAGGGGCACCCTTGATTGTATTTTCCTTACTACCTCATGAACAGAAGGTAAATTAATGTCTTATAGGGAGTTATGAGACTTCCCAAGCAGTTCTGTCTGACTTGGTCTAAAGATCTGTTTATAGGACAAACACTTTTTTCATTGGGATATGAAATTTTGTCTTTAGGATTAGCAATCAGGGAGAATAAATAATAGAGAAGTCAATGATGCTTTTACCAAAAATGTCTGAACCTGTCTGAAGCATCTCAGTGATGCAGTCTCTATATGGTTCTGAGACTTCTCTAAGATAAGTATGATTTTCAGATTAGATTTTGAACAAGGGTTAACAGCCTTTAAAATGAGAGGGATTAGGCCAAGGTGCAGATGTCTTTTCTCTTGGTGGCCAGCAGTTGTGTACATTGGGGTGTTTGTGAGAGCTCTGGTCTCTGGTCAGTGTGCCTAAGGGTTGGGGAGGAAGGGACTTGAATGAATGTCATTTTTAGGTGTGAGGTGAGGAGTAACTTGAAGGCCTCTGACTTTGTGGCAGAGGATGAACTCTGCATGTTATACGCAGGAAGGTAAGCTAGTATAGAATGGATGCAGGAAAGCTCTGAAAATTAGCCTGTTTCTTGGAGGTAATGTGAGTTGTTAGTTGGAGACAAAGGATGAACCTATGTCCCTGCCATCTGCACTCCACCATTAATTGGCATTGTCAGTTCCTAGAGTGAATCTGAATCTGGTGGTTTGGTTCAACTTCTTTCAGGTTAGATTGTTGTATTCCTAGACTGAAGTCTTTCTTATTTGGTCTTCAGATGTCAGTATTGAATATGGTGGTGAGTCGACATCCTGGCAACATTGAACCAGTGAAAGCCAAAGAGGAGCTGATCTTCCACTGTGGGTTCAGGCGCTTCCGAGCCTCACCTTTATTCTCTCAGCACACTGCAGGTTAGTAGTGGGGAAACATCTGGGTTCTTATCTTTCTGGGGAGTGTGCCTCTAAATTAAGACACCTTCCCCCTCTTTTTTGTGTGTGTGGGGTACAGAAGGCACAGTTTCAAACTCTAGGACTCTGGATTAAAGGTATTTTCACTACTCTGGCTTAGGATCCAATGATGTTTTTATGTGAAATGTCTGAACCTGTCTGAAACATCCCAGTGATGCAACCTCTGTGTGGTGCTGAGGCTTCTTTGCCATGAGTATTTGTTCCAGGTTTTTAATAAGAATTGGCAGTTTTATAAAAAGGTTGTGTCAAGGTATAGAACCCTTGGCATCTGATATGCTACTAGCTGTGTGGGTGAAGGGATGGAGGTGTGGCTTACAGTTGGGAAAGGCAGAGAGGTGTGGGTATTGAGATGCTGACACTGGATGAGAGTTTGGAGAATAGCAGCCAGAGATACTTGGCAAAAATGGTTGTACTTCTACATGTTAGGAGAGGGAAGATGTGTTGCCCACTAATTTTGGACATCACCTGTACACTCAGCCCACTCTCAGCTCTGAGCGATTGCAGGAGGAAGTGATGAAAGCAGCATTAATGGATACTCTGAATAATTTTTATTCTCACACCAGCCAGGCTGTTTAAATGAGGGATTCTCTTTCCCTTAAAAAGTTTTTTCCCCTGTAACATGAGTATTAAAAGGGGAGAGTTGGGAAGCGGCTGTGGCTCAATCAGTAGGGCTCCCGTTTACCATATGGGAGGCCCCGGGTTCGGTTCCCGGGGCCTCCTGGTGAGGGCAGGCCCGCCCACACGGCGCGGTTGGCTGACCCAGCGAGCACAAGCAGCAAGGGGGAGATAAATGAATAAATAAATAAAATCTTAAAAATAAAATAAAATAAAAGGGGAGAGTTACATTGAAGGTAAAAACAAGCTCCAGATAGCCTTCAAGACAAACTGTTGGCCCTTGAGCCAAATCCATCCCACTGCTTATTTTGTGTGTGTGTGGGGGGGAGGCTAAAGTGTTTTATTAACTAAGTATGTAATTTGCAAATGCTTTTATAAGAAAAATTTCAAGTTACTAAAAGTTTTCAATATAAAAGTAAAGTTAACAGCAATTTATTTTCTTTGTAGTACAAATGAAACATTTTGCTTTTGATATACTGTCAGAAATTTTATAATCACCACTGATAGCTGCAATATTGTACTTTAACATCAAGTCTCATAGATAATGCAATCATTTATTAATAAAAGGTTCAACCTTTGGACGATAAGAGTCAAGTATTCAATTTTAAGGAGAATAATAAGGTTTGTCATAATATAACATGGTTGTAACAGGCTCTGCAAGATGTAGGTATTGTCTACTAACTTCTGTAAAGAACCACTGCTTTTGTAAATCATGTTTTCTTGGAACACAGTTGTGCTTACTTATACATTGTTTCTGGCTGCTTTTGTACTGCAGTGACAGAGTTGAGTAGTTGGAACAGACTGTTTGGCCCTTTACAGAAAAAGTTTGCTAACCCTTGCTCAAGACTCAGCTCTTAAATTTAGCTGAGATATTCTCTTTAAAGCATGAGTTCTTAAATGAGGTGGGAATGATGGGCATCACAATCAGCTGGAGAACTTTTTCAAATCCAGATATATTCCAAGCTCCAAGATTCTGTCTCCAGTTGAAAAATCACTCTGATATAATTGGGTATCTTTTTTTTTTTTTTTTTTTTTTTTTTTTTTTTTATTTTAC
>JAKSZT010054053.1:3313664-3347229 GCA_026826555.1 Tolypeutes matacus | reverse complement strand
TTTTTTTTTAAGATTTATTTTATTTATTTCTCCTCACCCCCTTGTTGTTGTTTTTTTCACTTTCTGTGTCTGGTTTTTTGTTTTTTTATTATTAAGATTTTATTTATTTATTCATTTATCCCCCCCTTGCTGCTTGTGCTCGCCGGGTCAGCCAACCACGCCGTGCGGGCGGGCCTGCCTTCACCAGGAGGCCCCAGGAACCGAACCCGGGGCCTCTCCCGGGAGCCCTACTGATTGAGCCACAGCCGCTTCCCTCCCCCGGTATCTTTTAATTGTATCAAGTAGAAAAAAAATATTGAGAATTAAAGAAACACAAGTTGCCTTAAGTTTAGGAATTGCACTGATACAGCTTTTCACAGGTAGACTGACCTCTGGATTATCTGTGATTCATTCATTCATTCATTCGTTCATTCTCTTACTGTGACAGCGGATAAGCATAAATTTCAGAGATTCCTGACTGCTGATGTGGCCCTGGTGGTAACAGTGTATGCCCCTATCACTTTTTCTCCTGCATCTGTGCTGCTTTTCAAACAGAACAGCAATGGTAAGTTGAGTTCACAGAGCTGAATAGCAGGGTCTAAATATGTTTAATACACTTTTCCTAGATTTGAGAGCCAAATAGTATGGAGAAACTAATGACTTTTCAAAATATCTCAATAGTATCACAGTGGGTCTAAAACAGGGATAACAATGTGGGTTTTATCTTGCTTGCAAACTTTAGCTAATCGGTAGAGGCTGCCCAGTGTGCCATATTTATGACAGGTTCTGGGGACAGGCATGGCATCACCATTTAGTGATCTTTGCCATGGACCCAGCAGGGCAACAAAACTTAAGGGTTTTGACCTTTAAGATTTGTTGATTTAAAAAAAAAACAAAAAAACTTAAGGGTTCTCCAAGAAAATCTTGCATAGGAATTTAAATGGGCTGGAGCAATAAAGGAAGGCTTTGGCCTGTGGATTCCTGAAATTGTTTTGCTTTTGTCCCACAGGAATGCACAGTCTCATTGCTACAGGCCACCTGTTGTCAGTGGATCCAGACAGAATGGTCATCAAGAGAGTTGTTCTGAGTGGTCATCCTTTCAAAATTTTTACTAAGGTGGCAGTAGTGCGTTACATGTTTTTCAACAGAGGTAGGTGTGGATGAAGGGGGAGGATGGGATCTGGTTGCCTTTGTGGGATGAAGGTTAGGTTTACATTTTGCAAGTAAATTTTTCATCCTTGTCTAATATGCGTTTCAATCTAAGAGGATGTGCTGTGGTTTAAACCAGTGGAACTGAGAACAAAGTGGGGCCGCAGGGGACACATCAAGGAGCCTTTGGGTAAGAGAATGTGGGATTTTGGACCTTGTCAAGATTTCCCCCATGCTACTAAATTACTATTAGTTTAGAGGACCACTGTTTTAAAATTTTCTACTTTCAGTTTGACAAACTTAATTCTCTTTTTTTTTTTCCTCAGGTACTCATGGCCACATGAAGTGCAGTTTTGATGGGAAGTTAAAATCTCAGGACACAGTACTAATGAACCTCTATAAACGAGTTTACCCCAAATGGACTTATGATCCATATGTTCCAGAACCAGTACCTTGGGTGAAAAGTGAGATTTCTTCAACAATTCCTGAAGTGGACATGGAGTAAAAGTTTCAGAGGGACTTTTTTTTATTGTTACCAGTTAGCATTTTAGGAACAGGAACCTACAGGTTGTGATAGGGTAAAGTCTGACCTTGGCAAGAGGTCTCAGTTAAGTAAGGATATTTTTCTATTGCTACTTAGTCCAAAAATTTTAAAATTTTACTGAAATAGCAACTCTCATTTGGGATTTTGAAAACTGTTGAAGAGGGAGTGATAGAAAGTTGACAGTGACCAAGAAACAAAATTTTCAAGTGTCTAGAGATGCTAAATCCCATCTCCTCTGTTGGCATAAACTAAACAGAAACAGATTCACACGGAGCTGGTCTTTTCACCCAAGTTAGGGAGCTTAGGTCTACATTTCCACCACTGAGCACAATACAAATGTTCTTTACTTCTGGGGAGACTGTTTGAAAACGTTGAGACAGCACAGCAGCCACTCCAACACCAGCGGTAGGTTCAATGAGTAGTTTCATCCTCTCCCACACCAGTTGGGTTGCATACTGTTAACAGAAGGGGTTAACAGTGAAATGGGAGAAGAGAAAAGGGCTTAGTGGGTTAATTGTAAAGGCCAGATGAGGATATGTGCCCAGTCTCAATTTTTTTGTTGCTCTGTATGTGTGTTTGCCAATGAAGGGCAGGGCTTTTCTTTTATTCCAATTCTGCTTTTACTGTTGAAAGAATAGTCTTACTCTGTCTAGGGTTCCCATCACATGAAGTCACCTAGACAAGTCCCTAAATGATACTCATAACAGAAGGTGCTTTTGCATAAGAAGTTGTTCCATTCTTTTGTTGTTTCCTTTCCTGTTGGAGCCTCACCTTTATTTCGTCCTCTGTTACAGTGAAGACATCATCCACAAGGTCCCTTATAATAGGCCAAGTGTTTAAGCCAATGCTGGATTTGACACCATCTGCTATGGTCTCTGGAGGATAAGGATTAGGGGCCAGTTCCCCTTTCAGTTTGGACTGGTAGCAGTCATCTGCGTTCAAGGGTTCAGCAGCATATACTTTCACACTAGGTCTCAGAGCCTGGGAAGAGGAATATTAGGTACCTTACAACTAGCCACAGTATTGCCCACATGCCTAAAATAAAACAGGCAGTACAGCTACATTTCTGCTCAAGTAAGAGCCTTCCTTTTGATGATGGATATGGTGAAGATAGGACCTCTAAAGCAATTTATAAACTGGCCTTCGGTTTCCCAGATTACATCTGATTCTGCTAGTAATTTCGGAAGAGTAGCCCCTGCCTCTGATAGTAGGTTGGTGACCTGGAATTCAGGGAAGTGACTGCGAGGGGGTGCCACTCATTGTAACTGCTTTTGTACTGTAAAGTTGTCATAGCTTAACAAGGCAGTGAGGCAGAGAAGAGCCTTCCATCTCACATGCCAAGAGATGATGGGAAGGAATGGCAATTTGGCAGGGGTGTTCAACAAATCTCTACTATGTACTGTGGTGTAAAATAAAATCCATGCCTGAACTGGGGAGTCTTCCAAAAGCTGTTTTCTCACCTTAACTGTAATTGCTATTCCGGCAACCATTCCTCCTCCCCCTACAGGTACCACCAGTGCATCCACCAAGGGAACCTTTAGTGAAAAGAATTTAAAGTATCAATAGGCACTTTATATATCCATATAAAATAACTGAATCTACAGCCAAGCATCAGCTAGACCCAGTAGCAAAACAGGAAGAATTAATTAGGCTGTTTTACCTGATTCAGTACTTCCAGGGCAATTGTCCCCTGGCCAGCTATCACTGCAGGCTCCTGGTTGGGATGTACCATGATGCCTTCTGTTTCTTCTGTAATTCTTTTTGTAACCTTTTCCCTGGACTGAAAGAGTATATTAATTTAGCTTACTGGGTTTGTTTCTAGCAAGGTAAATTCAGTCATTTAATATTTTGACACACTGACCACCTACTATTTTTCAGACTTTGTTTAGGCACTGGAATATAACTGAATAAAACAGTCTGCTCTTAAGGGAGTTCTAATATGGTGGTAAGAGGTAGGGGAGACTTGGGATAAAATTAAATACACAGTCTGTCAATAAGTGCTATTGGAGAAAAATAATTTATGGTGGTGGGTCAGGATGGGCCTCTGAGAAAGGGACATTTCAATAGATGTGAGCAGTTCTTATGTCTCTCCAGAAGAACACTCCAGGGAGGAGGGAGTAATATCAAGTGCAAAGGCTACAAAGTAGGAGTGTTTGGCCTTTGAGGAACTTCCAAAAAGTGTAGCTGGTGTGGTTTGGGTGTGGGGGAAGGTACTACTAGGAAATGAAGTCAGAAAGATAGGAATTGGTCAATTCATCTAGGCCTTAGATGACTTTAAGAACTCTGGCTTCTACTCTGAGATAGGAAACTACTAGGGGATTCTGCGCTGACAAGAAACAAGTTCATTGCTCTGGTTCTTTTGAAAACAGCCTAATGGGGCAAGGGCAGAAGCAGCAAAAGTAGTTAGGCTACTGAAATAATCTATGTGAGAAAGGGTGTTGGTTCTAATCAGGGTTGTAATAGAAGTTGTGAGAAGTAGCTGGATTATGGGAATATTTTGATAGATGTGGGGTTACGAAGGAGTTAGCAAGGATGACTGGTTTTCTTGATTAAGCAACTAGAAGGGTAAGAGTTGCCATTTACCGAGACAAGGAAGACTAGGGGAGCAGTGTTGGAGAAGATGATTCGAGTTTGGTTTTAGACCTCATAAGTCTGAGATGCCTGTAGACATCCAAGTGGGAATGTTGTAGCAGCAGTTGGACATATAAGCTTGGAATTAAGGGGGGAGATAAGGACTGGAGATAGAAATTTGGAATTTAGTTATAGGTGGTATTAAACCACAAGACAAATGACATCAGATAGCTGAGTGAGTGTAGACAGAGAAAGGATTGGGCATGCTAACATTTAGAGTTGAAGAGGAAACAAAGACTGAGAAGAAGCAACTACTGAGGTTAGAAAGACAAGTTGGTCAAAAGAAAGCTGTGAAGACGGTACTGAATGTTGCCTTCCTCACCTCATCACTCTGTTCACTGTATACTATAGAGGCTCCATAAGCTTGTATTGCCAACTTTTTACAGTTGGGAGCTGTCTGGGGCACCACAATATAAGCAGGGATACCTAGGAGGGGAAAACATGGTTAGTGCAAGAGAATTTGAGACAAGCTTCTGTTCAGATTGCCTGTAATCAGATAGGGACTTTTGGAAATTTACTTTCCCATAGCTATCACTACCATCATGGAAATAAGGATAATTTTCACTCCCCTCTGATGATCCTACCCTTATCCTGGGAAATTAAGTACCTTCCAATTTGGCAGCATAGGTGAGAGCCTGGCCATGGTTTCCACTGCTGTGGGTAACAACAGCTTTGGGCTTCTCTTCCGAAGTGGTAGAAATCAAGCCTCTGATTGCATTAAGAGCACCACGAATCTGGAAAAGAGGGATGGGGAAGTCGTATTTAATTTAAAAGGTTCTTTTTAAAAACCAAGGAGCTTTTCTAGATTTTCTCTCTTTAACACTTCACTTTCAATCACTAAACCCTAATGTTTCCTAAATATCTCATGTACATTTTCTTAGCCATTATATTGGATGAAACCCTAATTTCTCAATGTGTTATCAACCTCAACTCATCCTTTCCCAAGGCCAATTCTCATCTAGTATCTCCACTAGATTATTTAAAAAGGTATCTTTTAAAAATGCAAACCTGATCATCTTCATTTTTATAACACCAAGGACAGGTTCCTTACACGTTGCAGTCTTCTAAACACATCTATTACCTCTATCACTGTGTTGTAGCCATCTTAAATTGCTTCTAGTTTACCTCCTACCACTTTAGCTCACGCTCCTGTTCCTCTAAACATGTTGATAATTCTACCTGTAGGTCTTTCCCCCATTCCCTGATTTGGCTAAAAGTATTCATCCTATAAAACTGGGATCAAACATCATCTGGTTCAACTTCCTTGATTTGCCAGACAAAATTTTGCACTTCATTCTCTGTTCCTCCACAGCCTCTTGTGTGTTATCGACCTATTTGTTGACCAGCCTTTCTTCCCCTGTAAGTCTGAATAAAAGGCAAGGCCTATTGCATATATCCCTATTATAGTTCCTGACACATAATAATAGGTGCTTAATGTGTGAATGAATGAAAAGTAAACTACAGCATGGTAGAAGCAAGTTGCAAAAGGCAATGGAAGATTTTTTCTAACAGTTCTCAGTTAATGGGTAGGGAGAAAGGTAGATTCTTGAGGTCATTTACAGGTACCTAATACCTGTCAGGCACAGTGCTAAATGCAGTATTCTGTCTTTTACATCAAAGGATCTTTTTTTTTTTTTTTTTTTAGATTTTATTTATTTATTCATTAATCCCCCCCTTGCTGCTTGTGCTTGCTGGGTCAGCTAACCGCGCCGCGTGGGTGGGCCTGCCTTCACCAGGAGGCCCCGGGAACCGAACCCGGGGCCTCCCATATCGTAAACGGGAGCCCCACTGATTGAGCCACAGCCGCTTCCCCTACATCAAAGGATCTTAAAGTGCAACTAAATGGTCAGAAGTTTCTGGTAACAAGTCAACACAACTTTTTCTTTCTGAGGTACTGGGGCCAGGGATTGAACCTAGGACCTCATAAGTGGGAAGCCGGCGCTCAATCACTGAGCCACATTGGCTCCCTTGAGTTGTTTTTTTTGTTTGTTTGCTTTTAGGAGACACTGCGAACCAAACCCGGGATCCCCACCCCCATGCGGGAAGCAGGTGATCAACCGCCTGAGCCACATCCGCTCCCAATACACAACAATTTTTATACATAAGAGGAGACACCAACATATTTTATAGAAAAAGTTTCATGAGGATTTAGCTCAGTTTAGATCTTTTATATTCATTGATTATGTATATAGTCAATGAATAGCAAGTCAACACAAGGTGAATGCTTAACTTGGTTCTATGTAGGGTGATCACACTTCCCATTTTGCCTGCAACAGTACAAGTTGACACCTGTTGTCTCAGTTTAATCTTTACAAGTTTCCCCTTTCATTCTCAAGTATGTCCTAGTTTGGAAAATAAATTATATGGCTGCCCTAATTATCATGAATGTTTTGTTTATGTAAAAGAGGCTCATCAACACCGTGGTATTAGGTAAGCAGGACTTTTATCAATGGAAAATATCTGCAACCCTTTCTTCAACAATAAAAAGGTATTTATTTATGCCTACCTCACTGAGAGGTCGGAGGGACCAAATAGTTTATATGTGAGTTTGAAAAAAATTACATGATAGACAAACAATAGGGATTGTTACCTTAAAAGATCCAGTTTTCTGGAAGAGTTCACATTTGAAGAAAAGGTTGCGCCCTGTTTCTTGATTCAAAATGGAGCTTGTTAGGACTGGTGTAAGGTGGATAAAATCTTGTATGTTGACATGAGCTTTTTCAACATCAGCAAGGGAGATGCAATACTGAGCACACATGGTTCTGGAACCCAGGAAAGAAAGGGATCAAAGCAAAATCTGAGACAATGTGTTTATTGAAAAGATTTTTAAAATGTATAAAAAAGGAGAACAGAACTGGAGCCTGTGTTATTAATGTGGGAACTGTCTCCAGTACTGGGAGCACCAGAATTTCTGTCTATAATGGTATGTGTCTTGAAGCTTAACTTCTTTGTATAAAAAGTTTTTTTGGTGAAGCTATACAGGAGGTAACTGATGGTGATTATGTAAGGCTAAAGCTCCCCATTCCCCCCATACTGTCTCTTGCCACTGATTTCCATATTGCTTTTCATCATTATGTGAAGCTGCTTGAATGAATTGGGTTCAAAATCTGCTGTAAATTTTTTATTTTAAAAAATTAACAAAAACCAAGAAACCCATAATCCTACCAGCTTAATAAATTAACGGTTTATTTTCCATGTTTCCTTGTTTTTTTGAATATACATGTTTGACAGTTAAAGAAAACATTGTGCCTATCATTTAACATAAACCATTTGGCTGAGTTTCTTCATAGTTTCTATAATTTCCACTAACTGCATTAAGCTGCCATTTTTTCAATTGTAGCACTTAGAAATGAAGTGTCCCTTTGTTTTTCCTTATTACAAGAGCAATACATGCTCAATAGCAAAACAATTTAATCTGAAAATACAAAGATTCAAAAAGAACATGCAAATAGCCTCTAATCCTTCCTACCCAAAGACAATTGCTGTCTAAGCTCCGGTGTTCATCTCTCCAGGCCCTCATATATGCATGAATAAATCTGTCAATCATCAATATATACATTTGTGCAACTTCTAAAACAGTGTAATAGTACTTTTTTTTTTTTTTTTTTGACAAGAATGCTATAAATTTACATAATCTATTGTTGAACACATATTTACTTTATTTTTTTGGCTATAATGATGTACAGCCTTGTTGCAAAATCTTTGTGAGTCTCCATACATCCTCAGGGTACATCCCTCAAGTGGAATTTTGCATCCAAAGGCATGTATATTTCTAAGACATTTGATATCCACTGCCATACTTACCTCCAGAAGGGTTTAGACTATATCAGTTTACTTCCAGTTGTCTACAGAATGCCCATTTTCTTTTACCCTTGCTATATGATTTTTTTTCTCTTGTCATTTTAGAGAAATATGTCTAGTAGTTTTAATCTATATTCCTTTAATTACTAGTGACTGAACATTTTTTTTCTATATATTGGTCACTTGTTTTATTGTGAATCTTCAACACCATTTACTGACTTAACCATATTTTTCCTCTGATGTGCCACATTCATCAAAAACTAAATTTCTATTAATGCTGGAGGCTGTTCTGGGTTTTGATTTTGTCCCACTGATCAGACTACCAATTCATTTTCCACTTATACATTCTAAGTTCTTTTCTGATTACTCTTTCCAAAATTTGTTGGCTTTTCTCACACATTAATTCTTCCAAGTGAAACTTTAGTATTCCTTTTTCAAGGTTGCCAAATTCCTTTGTAAAATGTATAAATGAACTGGGGGCATGATTGTCATTTAAAAATTGTCTTCCCATCAATGTACATGGGTATCTTTCAATTTAATAAAGTGTTTTTGCTTTAGGTTTCTCAGTAAAGTTTTTATAGTTTTCCTTAGTTGCCTGTATATATCTGATTACATTTATTCCTTAGTATAGTGTATTTTTTGTTACAGTTGAGAATGAGGTATTTTTTAATTAGGCTTTTAAATTGTTTCCTGATGATGTATATGAAAGCTGATAATTTTTGTGTATTTATCATAAATAGGAAACTTTACTAAATTATCCTTATAGTTTTATAGTTGATTCTTACCTTTTAAAATAAAATAATCACACTGTCTGCAAATAAAAGTAATTTGTTTTTCTATTATAAATATACCTCTGATGACACTTTCAGTTATTGGTTTATGTGGGTTTGCCACATCCTCTTGAATTAATTTCACATATATATATTTTTTTGGCAAAAATAATCTAGGGACTGTATAATATAGTGATTTCAGTGGTAGATGAAGACTGGGGTTGATAGCATAAACATAAGAATATTCTTTTACAAAGTATTAAGAATATGGTGCTATATTGGAAAATTACAGCTAATGTAACTTATGGACGATTGTTAACAGTAACGTAATATTTTTGCAGCAATGGCGAAGATATATCAATTCAAAGGGACAACAAAGATGTAAAAGGGGGTATGGGATTTTTCCTTTTGAAGTAATGGAAATGTTCTAAAATTGACTGAGGTGATGACAACCACAACTCTGATGAAAATGAGCCACTGAGTATACACTTTGAATGGATTGTACAAGGCATGGGATTATAACACAGTGAATCCTGTGGTGGAAGATTTTATATAAATATATATATATATATACACACACACATATATATATATATTTTTAGGAAGTACAGGGGATTGAACCCAGGACTTTGTACATGGGAAGCAGGTGCTCAACCACTAAGCTACATCTGCTCCCTAATAACTGTTTTTTTTTTTCTTCATTTGTTTGGTTGATTGTTTTTAGGAGGTACCAGGGATTGAACCCATTACATTGTACACTGGAAGCAGGCGCTCAACCACTTGAGCTACATCTGCTCCCCTAGTCATAATTTTGTTTTTGTTTTTGTTTTGGTGCAATGCCACTTTGCATTAAAAAAATTTTTAACTTGAAACAAATCAATTTAATTGATACACATTAATAAAGCATAAAAATCATCCAAAGTGTACAGTCAATGGTATTTGGTATAATCAAATAGTTTTATATTCATCAAGTAGTAATATTTTGATGATGCTCTTTCATAGTTTGTATAAATGTTTCAACCAATGCAAGGTTTTGGTGGTGGGGTGATGTATGGGAGCCCTGTATGATGTTATGCATGTTTGTTTTGTAAGTTCACAACTTTTACTATATAGTTTATGTTCATATATGAATGATATACTTCAATAAATTTTTTAAATGGAAAAAAGTCTAACTTCAAAGTTATTAGTGTAAAGTACATATTAATAAAATATTTCTAGGAGTGAATGTGGCTCAAGTGGCTGAGCACCTGCTTCCCACATGGGAGGTCCTGGGTTTGGTTCTCAGTGCCTCCTAAAAACAACAAACAGCAAACAAATGAAAAAAAACCAACTTGGGGAGCCAAAGTGGCTCAGTGATCGAGCACCAGCTTCCCATATACAAGGTCCCAGGTTCAATCCCCGGCCCTGGTATCTCAAAAAATAAAATAAATAATTCTAAATATCCTTTATATCTGTGGTTTGTTCATTTATTCTGTCAATAAATACTGAGCACCTTTTATTGTGTCAGATACTATTTGGTCTAGGGATACAGCGTTAGAAAAACAGACTGCCCTTATAATGCTTACAATCTAGTGGGAAAATGTAATTATCCAAAAATAAATGTGTTTACAAATTTTGATAGGTACTATTAGGGAACTATGTTATGAGAGGGTACTATAATGGGGGCATTATTTAGATCAGGGAAAGAGGTTGAGGAAGGGCATCTATGGACAAGTGTAATTTAAGTTATGACCCATAGGACAAATGGGTGTTGGCCAGGCAGAGCATGGGCAAAGTATTTGAGATGGTGGGAATAACGAGTGAAGGTTTTAAGAAGGGAAGAGCTTTGCATATTTCACTAAAAGAAGGCCAATGTGTCTGAACATAGTGATAAAGGGGGTATGTGATAAGAGATGAAAGTGAAGTTGGCAGGGTCCAGATTCGTGAGAAAATATGATCATGTTAAGGATTTTGAATTTTTTTCTTAAGAGCAACAGGATGCCATTGAAAAATTCTGAGTAGGTGAGTGACATATTAGAATCACTTGTTGGAAAATTACTCTGGCTTCATTGTGGTAAATGAAAAGGAAGGGTACAAAAGGAGTCCAGTTAAACAGTACTGTAGTTCACATGAAAAACAAAAGGAACTTGGATGGCAAATGTGGAGAAAGAAAAAATCATTCAAGATATATTTTGGAGGTTGCAATTTGAACTAGCTTAGGTACAAAATGGGGGTGGTGAGATTTGTTCATGGAATCCAAGGGAGGGTTCAACAAACCAGGGGAAGGGCAGGAACATGGAGCTTCAGGAACAATTGGAACCAGGGACTTGAGAGCTTCAGGACTCTCACTACTTCTCACCTCTGCTGCTTTCTGCATGTTGGCTTCAATCTTTTTCATTGCAGACCAGCTGGCTTCACATGGCAGGACAGGTGGCTGCTGACAGATCCTGTGTTTTACATTTTATGGCTTCCACACTGAAGACTTTGCTTTCTCAGTTTCAGTTCAAAAAATTCTGGGTAAGGACTCTGATTGGCCCATCTTGGCCCAGGATCAGTGGCCAAGGGTATGAGGTCATTTAGGATAGTACTATGCAATAGAAGTATTTACAGAAACAAAAATATCTTAAAAATGAAAAAGAAACAATGAAATCTATAACACATCAAGTATGTACATTTAAAACATATACATACATAAAACAACACTATATATTATTCAAAGATACATGTTATGTTAAAGGACATATATCAAACACATTAGAATGGCTACCAAATGGAGGGGAGGGAAGGAACATGAGTGGAAATTGGGAATGAAGGGAAACAAGATAAAATGAGAAAAGCCTTACTGATGATAGAACCAAATAGTATGAAGGCTCAAAACTCTGCACACAAGGGAAAAAAAAAGAGGGAGGGAAGAGAGAAAGAAGAAAAAAATAATAGAAAATGAGCAGATTCGGAGTGGGAGTGAAGGGCAGTTTTCAAGAGAAAAGGGGAGAATACTGGAAAGATGATCCCATAGATGTCCACTAGAGATAGAAGAGAGCCTAATATTGGATTAATTGGAGGTAGTGAAAAAGAGGGAGGTGTCAAGGATAACTCCTGGGTTTTGATTTAGATGGTGGTATATTTATTGAGATATGAAACTGGTGAAGAAACAAGTATTTAGGGGAAAATCAGAGATTTGTTTTGATGAACCAAGTCTTAATACTTAAGGAGATACCCATGAGGATGTCCTTTTCATTTTCTGGGGTTTTTTTCCCTCCTCAATATTTTTTTTTTGCCAGAATGAATCTATTTTAATGTCTATTTTATTTTCAAAGAATGAGTTCTTTAATTTATCAAGCACTCTTCTTGTCTTCCCTATCAATTTCTGATTTTATCTTTATTCTATTTTCCTTTTATCCTTTTTATAGCTTTATTGACTGCATAGCTTATTTTCATTTTTATATAAAAATAAAAGCACTTAAGGCTACAAATTTCCTGAGTACTGCTTTAATGATATACCACAAGTTCAGTAATGTATTTTCATTAATCTTAATTTCTAAAAGGTCCACAATTCAGTTTTGTTTTCTTTTTTGACCCATGAGTTAATTTTTAAAAATTTCCACGTGGTTAGAATTTTTTTTTTTCAGCTGTGACTCCAGACAGGATCCAAAGAGGAGTTTTACAACCTCCTTTTTGGGTTTTATGGAGACTTACTTTACCCTTCTGTGTTAACCTCTTAAAGTGCTGAGTCAACCTTAAAAGGGCACAGGAAAGGGTACAGAATTTTTTGCTTAATTTGTGGTTATTTTTGGTTTATGCTCAGTAAATGTGACTTGTACTATTTTCAGAAATTGAATTCCTCCCTCCCCTAATATCTAAATTTGCTTTATTGTTTTCTGGATTACCCAGTTAATATGTACCCAAATCCCTACTGCAGGAAATCAGAACATTATAGAGTATATAAAGCCTTCACTCTTCGTCATTAAATCCACTCTCTTCCACAAAGGTAACCACTTCTAAGTTCGGTATGTATTCATTCACACTTTTTCTGATGTATTTATATAGAAAATTACATATACAATAAATGGTTTTGCTGCACACAGATAGAACTATAGTATATATTTTGTTCTGCAACTTGCCTTTTCTATTTTTTTTTTTTTTTTTTTAAAGATTTTATTTATTTATTCATTTATCCCCCCCTTGCTGCTTGTGCTCGCTGGGTCAGCTAACCACACCGTGCGGGCGGGCTTGCCTTCACCAGGAGGCCCCGGGAACCGAACCCGGGGCCTCCCATATGGTAAACGGGAGCCCTACTGATTGAGCCACAGCCGCTTCCCGACTTTTTCTCTTTTAAACATTTAACAATACATCTTGGAAGACTGTTCCATGTCAATACATAAAGATATTTAAATTCTTCAACTTCAGAAAACAGGTCTAAATATGGTTGTTTTTTTTTTTTTTCATTTCCTTTTTTCCCCCAGATATTTCATGAATCCTTTAAATTGGAGAATTCAAAATTTCCCACCAACTTAATAAATTTTATTCTATTATTTCTTTGATTGTTGCTCCTCCGGAGTCAGTTCTGTTCTCATATTCTGGAACTCGTATTTGATATTTATTAGTTTTCTTGATCCATTCTCCAAATCTCTTATCCTTAATCTTTATCTCTCATACTTTTTAATATATTTTTCTTCTTTGTTCTGGTAAATTTCTTGAGCTGTGTTAGCTTTTGGTATATCTAATCTGTAGTTTACTGACATAAATTAATTTGGCAGTTGTGTTTTTCCTTTCTAAGAGTTTTCTTATTTCAGATTATTTTCATCATTTCCATCTTTTTTTTTTTTTTTTTTTTTTTTTTTTTACTAGGAGGTCCCGGGGAATGAACCCGGGTCCCTCCATATGGGAGACAGACGCCCAACCATTTGAGCTACATCCGTCCCCCCATTTCCATCTTTTAAAAAAATCAGTGCCATACCCTCTAAAATTTCAATGTGAAAATGAATTTTTAAAAGTTCTTCCTAATTGTTGCGTATCTATTTTAAAGGTTGTCATTTGCTCTGACTACTCAAATGCAACCTATTCTTCTGAGCCATTGAGTTTTTTCACATATCTATTGACTTTCTCAAAACGTTTAACATTCTGGTGGATAAAGTGTCTACCATCTAATAGAGATTGAGATGTGTTGTTGGAGAGTGTTCAAATCTTTTAGGCCCAGAGCTAATAATTGGTAACTATCTTTGATAGTTTAGAGAGGTTCAATAGACTGTGTGGTACTGGGAAGGAGAAACAGGCGGAGAGAGGCAGCCTTGGGGAAGGGACTTTCACCACAGTTTCTGAACAATTCCTGAGCAAAAAAAAAAAAAAAACTACAAAAAAAAAAAAAAAAACAAACGTGAGACTCCTGAAGTCTGAAAGTATGAAGTCCAAGGATGCAATAAATAAAGTATTTCTTTTCGAGGACCCACAGTGAAACAGAAATTCCCAAATCGAACTATAATATCTCCTGATTTACTTCCGCACAATCTCTTCCCTCTGCAAGAGTCAACAGTATGGAATTTAAAAAAAAACAAAGTCAGGGTGCTTGGGGATGTAGTTTGCCATAATTGAAAAGATTTTGATATTGTGGTACTTACCAACTGTGTCACCTTGGGTAATTCACTTCTCTGGGGTTCAGTTTCCTCATCTCTAAAATGGGATAATATCTACTCATAAGGTCTTTGAGGTCCCCAAAGTAAAAGCCTGGGGCACTAGCACTGCTGTGGTAGGAGACCCTGGCCTGGATGACAGGAGGAGGCCGGACTGTGGATGAGCCTTTCAGAGCAGCACTAGTCTCCTCGATGGCCACCGCAACAGCAATAGCAACAACAGGCCTCGCAGCAACGCCTCGCCTCGCCCCACCTCCGCCCCGCCTCGCCTCGCTTAGTCGCACCTCACCTCACCCGGGCCGCGCCTCCAACTCCAGCCTCAGCTCACCTTGTTCCGACTACAACACTGCGCACGCGCAGCGCCCGCCTCTCCCGCCCAGGCTCGCGCTTCAGCGCTTTCCTCTCCAGCCGCTGAAGTGCGTTCTTCGTTTTTCTCCCAGCGCGGCCACCGTCGTTTGGGGAGGGGGGCGGGGAAAAGGGTGGGAGATGGGCGAGCGCGCGCGCCGCTCGTCCGTCGTGGTTTCCTGACTGCGCGCGGCGGTGGCGGAATAGCTGCAGCAGTAGCAGCAGCCGCGAAGATGGCGGAGGGGTTGGAGCGTGTCAGGATCTCCGCTTCGGAGCTGCGAGGGATCTTGGCTACTCTGGCACCGCAGGCCGGGAGCAGAGGTGAGTCGCGCCGCCCAGCTCCTGGGCCGGGCCTGCCCGCCCCGCCTCCCTCTCCTCCTCTGCCTCCTCCCCGCTTGGTCCGCGGCGCTGCGGAGCCCCCGCCCATTCCGCTAACTGTGGGGGCGAGGACCGCGGGCGGTCCCCTGCTCTATCAACCCTAGAGCTAGCGTGGGGTTGGCCTCAGACGGCTCTGGCCCCCTCCAAGAGAGCCCAGCCCCAGTTGCTGCCTTCACCCCCTCTTCACCGCGAAGGTGACTGTTCCTCTTTGCCCAGCCCTCTCAGGCGAGCCCGTGGATTCCCAGCCGTCCGGGGACACGATCAGGAGTGGGCACTGGAGTCTAGAGAAAGTCCCAGGGTGTATGGTTCTCAGAGGAATCATCCACAGGCCTGCACCGTCATCTCGTCGGAGAGAAGGAACTGGGAGGAAAGGTTTCACAGCCAGAGACTTCCTTGCTAAACTTTTTTTCCCCAAGTCAGGCTTCTAAAGGCCATGCTACTGGAGGGATCCAGGATATTAGAGAGCCGATCTTACTCTGGTTTGGCCCTGGCATGTGTGGGAGCAGTTTTTATCGGAGAGAATGCTCAATTTGCAAGTTAATTTAAATTCTCCCACGACATCAGGAAATCTCCGAGGAAGATTCAAGTGTCTCACCTCTCCTTTGTTAAACAGTGGAGTTGTGTAAAATAGCTGACAGGTGCCTTCTCCAGGCTTGTGGCCAAAGTCTGTGAAAATGGTTTTTGTTGGTTAACTAAATTGGATTATTTAGGCTCTGTTTTCATTCTCTGTTTTGGAAAGTAGTAGTAGCTCCCTCCCCCATCTCACCTAAGTTACAAAGACTGCTGAGGATGAGCTGTTCTAGGGTTAAACTGCTCTACCTTTATTCATCCTTGATAAAACAGTCTTTTAAACTTCTGAAAATACTGAAGCAGATTTCAGACTTAAGGCTTTTTTGTTTCTTCCTGTTTTATTGCACCCATTAAAAGTGGGTGTAAATAATGCTGGAGCATAGGATCCCTTTTATAGGTTTTTTTGCATTTTTGTTTATTGAACAATACTATGGTTTTATACTGCATTTAGTTTTGAGTACTTTATATTCTCACTAATTCCTGTTACTTACTGAAATATTTAGTAGCTACTTGTAGTAGTCTCTCCACTCGATAGGTAAAGGTAACAGATACAAAAAAACCCACAAAACTTGTTTATTGGTCATTTAATAAATTGTTGGAGCCTGGAGAGTGACTTCTAAAGTCCTGTACTCTTATTCTTGAGTGCCTCAGTCCTTAGTGTTTTTGAGGGCATGTCATAAACCTTCTATCACCTTCCAGGGAAAGCTCCCTTATGGAACCTTTTCCTTCTCATATTCCATCATCATAGTAGCAGTTAGTCTCAGTATTCTAATGATGATAGCCTGAGCAGTATTTCCTCAGAATGACTTTACTGGCTGCTGTTAAAGAGTTGGTCAGCATGAATGGAATTGAAGAATGTGAAAGGAACTGCTTCCTGTTTGCTTCAACAGGAGGTATGCGATTTTATAATTGGTATCCTTAGAGAAGAGTATTGTTCAGACCAAGTTCAGAGACAGGAGTTAAAATTTTTTTTCTTCAGAGGTGTCCAAGACTGTGGATTGCTATGCATACCCTTCTTTTTCTCCATTTTTTTTCCCTAATAGAATTTTAAAAGGGCTTAGACACCCTGGGAAATGTTAGAGATAGAAGAAAAGACTGAGATGGATCCAAGGGCTCTATAGACAGAAAGCAGTCTAATGCTAAAACTGTTAGAGACTTTTTATTCTGACAATGATGAGGTAGTTTGGAGGTCCTGGAGACCTGAGTATGGCTTAGGGAATGCAAGAGAGTTTTGTTTTGTTTTGTTCTTTCTGTTTTCCTAACTCAAGTGTAGACCACTCCAATGCAATGACGTTCTTAGCCTTGCTAGTTACTGAACAAATATCGTAAACCCAGAATTTCTGCTTCTGCAGAAATTTCCTTCCTCATCTACCAATATGAGCATTTGGACTTTTAAATCTGGCTCAACCTTTCTGTTATGGAACCAGACTGACAATTGTTTCCCTCTTTCCTCCTTTATTCTCTTCCTCTACCCTTTCCTCGCACCCCCTCCTCCCAAAATCACAGAAAACCTGAAAGAATTAAAGGGGCCCAGGCAGCGTAAAGATAATAGGCGCCCGGATCTGGAAATCTATAAGCCTGGTCTTTCTCGACTCAGGAACAAATCTAAAGTCAAGGAACCTTCTGAGAGTGAGGAATTTAAGGATGAAATTGTCAATGACAGAGATTCGTCTGCTGTCAGAAATGGTACACAGCACATTAAAGATGTCTGTAAGGAACTGGACAATCAACAGCAAAATGGATCTGTAAACTCAGAAAATACTCGGGGACGGGAGTCCTTTCCTAGGACTGGTGGACAAGAAGATCGAAGTCTAAGAATTATCAAGAGAACAAAGAAACCTGACCTGCAGATCTATCAGCCTGGACGGCGTTTGCAGACTATTACCAAAGAATTGACTAGCCGAGTGGATGAGGAAGAAATCCTCAACCAGGTAGAACAACTGAGAGTAGAGGAAGATAAGTGTAGGGGGAATGTTGTGAAAGAGGAGGTTGTGAATAAACCAGACAAATATGAGGCAGAAAAGAACCTCAATAGTGACAACATTAGGGCTACAAAGGGAGAAAAAGGAAAGAAGGCTGAAAAGGGGGAGGGAATGAAGAAAGTGAATGATGACCTGGCACAGGGGAAGCCAGGTTCTGCAAAGCGTTACTCCCGCTCAGATAAGCGAAGGAACCGCTACCGAACTTGCAGTACCAGCTCTGCTGGTAGCAACAACAGTGCAGAGGGAGCTGGCCTTCCTGATAATGGATGTCGACGCCGGCGACAGGATCGGACCAAGGATAGGCCACGGCTGAAGAAGCAAATATCTATGTCCTCGACTGATTCCTTGGATGAGGATAGAGTTGATGAGCCTGATGGATTAGGGACCAGGAGGAGCTCAGAAAGGAAGAAACATTTAGAAAGAAGCTGGTCTTGCCATAGGGAGGGTGAGCAGAAAAGCAATGGTAAAGAAAATCGAGGTAATCTTCGTGTCACCTTTGATGCGGAAACCATGAGCAAAGATTCCCCCATTGTGAGGTCAGCGAGAGAAGAAGTGGATAGAATTAAGCCTGACAAGGCCTTGAGCAGTGGGGGCAAAGGGTCTGAGAAGCAGGAGTCCAAAAACCTGAAACAAGAACTTCGGGGTCGTGGCCGTGGCATTCTGATCCTACCTGCCCATACCACCCTGTCTGTCAATTCAGCAGCTTCTTCAGAGTCCACACCTTTGGGATCTCGTCTTTTATTTGGATCTGGTAGTAAGGGATCTCGGAGTTGGGGCCGTGGAGGGACCACCCGCCGGTTGTGGGACCCAAACAATCCTGATCAGAAACCCGCTCTAAAGAGCCAGACACCACAACTACACTTCTTGGACACTGATGATGAAGTCAGCCCTACATCTTGGAGTGACTCACGCCAGGCCCAAGCATCTTATTATAAGTTTCAAAACTCTGACAACCCCTATTATTACCCCCGGACACCAGGCCCTGCCTCCCAATATCCCTATACAGGCTATAGCCCTCTGCAGTTCCCAGTGGGCCCTACGAATGGTGTGTACCCAGGGCCTTACTACCCAGGTTATCCAGCTCCCTCAGGACAGTATGTTTGTAGCCCTCTCCCTGCCAGCACCATGAGCCCTGAGGAGATGGAGCAACATGTGAGGAACATGCAGCAACAGGAACTCCATAGGCTTCTCCGGGTGGCTGACAACCAGGAACTGCAGCTCAGCAACCTGCTTTCCAGGGACCGCATCAGTCCTGAGGGCCTGGAGAAGATGGCTCAGCTCAGGTATGGCGTTCTAGAAATGGGGATAAACTGGAGGTAGATAGGCTCCTATAGTTAAGGAAGGTGGAGACTTTAGGTGAGCCACTGGGTGTTATCTGCCTTTCACATTAATTTTCTTTTTTTTTTTTTTTTTTTTTTTTTTTTTTTAATTTTGAAGAATGGGTGCAAGAGTTTATTAGAATATGTAAAACACTCTTAATTCTTTTCCCACAGAGTTATAAGGAGGATTAAACAACATAAAATGTAAAAACACATTAAAAACTGCTATTCTACTGTTGATGCCCCGAGGATAGATACATGCAGGCCAGAGGACCTGCTCTAATATTAAAATTCCTATATGCATAAGAGGAAGAGCTTGGAGTACAATCAACTGCACCTCCTTGGGGCTGACTCTTCTATTTCCTACTATGCTAACTTTGCAAGGTCCTCAGGTTCTTTATGTCTTACATTCTTTACAGTACAAAGAAGATGAGAAGGAACCTATCTCATAAATCTGTGTGAGGTTATAGGAGATTATGCATATAAAATATCAACTGGCACAGAGTCAACTCTTTGTTGTTTGTTGTCATCTTCTGCATAGGATCAGAGAGCTCATGATGTAACAGCACACTTATCCTGGCAAAATGGTTCCCAATGCATATGTGCAGATTATCTTCACCTCTCTATTAGATGGTAGGATTGTGGGCAAATGATTTGTTGATCCGAGCAGGGGAAACATGGCGAGAGCAGGGTGCAAAAGCCACAAGGACCCCAAGAACAGCAGCAGGGTGCAGAAACCGCTGAGAGTAGGAGCAGGGAGTGGCAGGGGTTAGGAATATGAGCAGAAGCCACATTAATTTTCTAAGGGAAGGGCTGTTGGAAAAAGAAAGGAACAGAAGTTTTGTTTTTAGTCTTAGAAATAACCATGTGTCTTACTTTTTCTTTAAGAAAAAAATTATCTTTAAGGGAGCATGGAATATTGAAGTGGAAAAGGAAAGACCTCCTGGAATGCCAAAAAATTAATAACATGTAACTTTTGGGGAAGATCTTATTTCAGCTGTTAAAATTAGGTGAAGGCATATGGAGAAAAAATACTTTCCTAGACATAACTGTCTTTATTTATTTATTTATTTAAAGATTTTATTTATTTATTCATTTATCCCCCCCTTGCTGCTTGTGCTCGCTGGGTCAGCTAACCACGCCGTGCGGGCGGGCTTGCCTTCACCAGGAGGCCCCGGGAACCGAACCCGGGGCCTCCCATATGGTAAACGGGAGCCCTACTGATTGAGCCACAGCCGCTTCCCCATAACTGTCTTTAGAATGACATTTTGCTGTGCAGAATAGAAATTGAGTGAATACTATACCTAGTAGTATTTTGGATTTCTTGCCAAGAGAGGTGGTTAATTTGGGCTAGCCTTTCCTTTGGTGTATTTGGAGCTAAAAGTTGCATGTGTTTTATTCTAGAGCTGAAGTGCTGCAGCTGTATGAGCGCTGTATTCTATTAGATATTGAATTCTCTGATAATCAGAATGTGGATCAGATCCTGTGGAAGAATGCTTTCTACCAGGTGATTGAAAAGTTCAGGCAGCTTCTCAAGGATCCGAATGTTGAGAACCCAGAACAGATTCGGAACAGACTTTTGGAGCTCTTGGATGAGGTACACCATCATCTTTTTGTTCTCAGGATAAAATCTTCAGCATCCTGCAGTTTTGATGTTTGTTTGTTTGTTTGTTTTTTTTACCGGGAGGTCCCGGAGATCGAACCCGGGTCCCTCCGTATGGGAGACGGACGCCCAACCAGTTGAGCCACATCCGACCCTTGATGTTTTTTTTATCACTTAAAATGTTATGTTTTATAACATTGACAAAAACTGTATATTCTTTTCTTGTGTTTAGGCCTACCCTACCCTGGTGCTTCCTTGGGACCATAACTCACTGATAATTGGACCTAGTTCTGAGCTTGGAAGCTTTCTGAATGTCTTGGCCGAGGAGTGAGTGCATGTGCATGCGTGCGCGCGCGTGTGTGTGTGTGTGTGTGTAGAGTGTGTCCACATTTTTAAAGCTTTGGAAAATCTTATGCTATGAATTTGTCTTGGGCCCAGTTGGTGGCCACTTGATACTGTATGTGTTTCCCTTTACACAGAATGATTGAACGTTGGCAGAACTATGAATGGGTCACTTGCCCCAGTTTCTGTTGGGTAAATTGAATCAGAACAGGTTGATTCAGCCATTTCTTATTTTTTCTCTTTACAGGGTAGTGACTTCTTTGATAGTTTGCTTCAGAAGCTGCAGGTTACTTACAAGTTCAAACTCGAAGACTACATGGATGGTCTTGCTATTCGCAGCAAACCATTACACAAGACAGTAAGCCAGCTTCTTTCTTTATTTTAAATTTACTAATTCATTTAATAAACATTTATCTAGTGCCAGTTATGTGCCAGGAACTGTGGTGAGTGTTGAGGATAAAAGAATGAAAGATACAATCCAGTGGGAACAGATGCATTAAACCAACAATTATAATGTAATGTCGTAAGTACTATGGTAATGATATATAGAGAATGCTGAAGGGACATACAGGGAAGTGGATCTGACTTAGCCTGGTGGGGTCAAGGAAGGCTTTTCAAAGACTCTCAAGCTGAGTCTTGAGAGATAAGTAAGTAGGAGTTTGCAAGGTGAGAGTGGCAGTTTAGGTGTAGGGTTCAGCAACGGAGAATCAGGCATTGTTGGGAAAGTGCAAGAAGTTCAATATGCTGGAGCTTATAATGCGCAGTGGGGCTCTTGAAAGAAATGAAACTAAAGAAGTAAGCAGGGAGCTAGATCATAAACTTGTATGCCATGCTGAAGAGTTTGGCCTTGATTCTGGAAACAGCCATTGATTGATTTTTAGCAAACTGATGACACAGTCAGATTTCTTCTTAGAACCAATCACACAGGCAAATTGGTGAGTTTGGTTCAAAGTGGGGCAAGCATGGAGTCAGGTTGTGGGCCTGAACTAAGAAAGAGGTAGTGGAGGTGGAAAAGAGGAGACAGATTGGAAAAATACAAGGGAAATAGAATTGAATTTCTGGCTGATTTGGTATGAGGGATGAGATTGGAAGCATGAAGATTCTAGATCATCTCCCAGTTTGTGGTCTAGGGGAGTGGCTGGGGAGGAAGAAATCAGTTCAACGTTGGAGTTCTTAGGTAGAAGAGTCCAACAGGAACTTGCAAATGAACAAATGAATGTTTTAGTCTATCTTGAGCTTAAAAGAAAGAGCTGGGCCAGTGACAGGAGTCATCAGTGTATAGGTGGTAGTTGAAGCAGATGTTGGGATACTGGGAAGACTGGCCAAAGGAGGGGATAGAACATCAGGGTTTAAGGGAGGTTTGAGGTTGAATTTGTCAAGTGATATAGAGTTGCCAAATATTAAGATTACTGAAAAGGGTCCGTTGGATTGGATGACTTTATTGAGAGTTATTTAGTTTTAATTACTCTCATTATAGTGAATGAGAGGTGAAGCAGAGAGACAATGAGAGAGTAATATAGATCATTCTTTTAAGACCCTTGGCTGTGAAGGCAAGGAAAGAAGTTAATAGCTAAAAGAAAACATGGGGTCAAGAAAAGTTTTTGTTTTGTTTATTAAGATGGGAGAGACTGGAACATATTTATATGTTGAAAGGAAAGAGCCAAGGGAAAGAGAGAGGTAAAAGTTTCATTAGACAGGAGTGTGATTTTATGAAGCAGAAGGTTCCTCTTGCCTTTCTCTTCTTTCTGATGAATTGCTACACACAAGCCCTTACTAATATTTATAGTATTTATTGAGTCCCTCCTATATGTTAGGTGTTCTTCTAGGCACAAGTAATTCAGCGAGGAGCAAGAAAGGCATGATCCCAGCTCTCTTGGAATTTAGAATATGATAGGGGATTAGTGTAGCTGTTGGATGAGTATTGCAGATGCAGTGATTTCTGCAAAGGGAGCTATGGGGGTATATTGTAAAATGGTTAACTGATTTAGAGGCTCATGGAAGACTGAGGAAATCACAGTTAAGCTGGTCCTGAAGTCCTGAGTCGTTGGCAGAGAAGGTATAGGTGAAGATGGGAGAAGAACAGCATTCTAGTATATCTTAAGTAGGAAAGAGCATGGTGTGTGAGGGGAATTGAGAAAAGTCTAGTCTGGCAAGACACAGAGCATGAGGGGGAAAGTGGTGCTGAAGAGGTGAGCAGAGTCGGATCATCTAGGACTTCATTCTGAGGAAAATGAAGAGCCTTTGAAGGAATTTGTTTTTTCCCTCTCATTGGGATGGTATAGTATAGTAAGGAGACTTAACCAATTTTCTTGTGTCTTTATTTTTGGCACTTTGATTACCCAGGATTCTTGACATTCAGAGAGAAAATATATGGAATATTCATTCATAGACCTGAAGGTCTATGGCATATAGTAAAATTATAACTTTGCTGAGGCACAAGTTTGAATTATATGCTAGGAGGCTGATGTGTAGATACTTCTTGTGGGCCTAGTGTCTATTTCTCCATAAAGCTTTGTTCTTTATTCTAGGAACAGTGTTACTTTCTTTTGTGGGAGTGAAATTATATACTGTTGTGTTCCCTAGGAAAGTTTTTCAAAAGTTGGACATGTCTTAGGATAGTTAATGGTCTTCTCTGTTGTTTTCTGGCTGAGACATATACCAAGTCCATCAGTGAGAAATCATCTATATTGTACTATATAGTCAATGACATGTTGTCGGTGTAGGGTAAAGGGTAACCATTTTTCTTACTAGGCAAAGGTAATATAAAGTAGTAACACAATGTAGTGAAATTAACAGTTTGAAGGGAGAAAGACTATAATGATGGCAGGAAAAGAACAGAGTAAACAATTATCTTTTTTTTTTTTTTTTTTTTTTTAAAGATTTTATTTTTTATTTATTCATCCCCCCCTTGCTGCTTGTGCTCGCTGGGTCAGCTAACCACGCCGTGCGGGCGGGCTTGCCTTCACCAGGAGGCCCCGGGAACCGAACCGGGGGCCTCCCATATGGTAAACGGGAGCCCTACTGATTGAGCCACAGCCGCTTCCCAAACAATTATCTTAATATTTGTATATCACTTTACAGTTAGTAAACTATGCTTACATTATCTCTGTCCTTTGGGGTTGAAGTAAGATTTTCTTAGGTCCTATACTAACTGATTGTTTTTCTTAAAGGTAAAATACGCCTTGATCAGTGCACAGCGATGTATGATTTGTCAAGGAGACATTGCTAGGTATCGGGAGCAAGCCAATGACACAGCAAACTATGGGAAAGCACGCAGGTACGCCTTGTTCATTGCATCTCTTCCCCATGTAGCTTTATGCTAAGCCCCATTGAGATCAGTGCACTATCTAAGCTATTTCTTTTTTTTTTTTTCTTTTAAGATTTTATTTATTTATTCATTTATCCCCCCCTTGCTGCTTGTGCTCGCTGGGTCAGCTAACCACGCCATGCGGGCGGGCTTGCCTTCACCAGGAGGCCCTGGGAACCGAACCCGGGGCCTCCCATATGGTAAACGGGAGCCCTACTGATTGAGCCACAGCCGCTTCCCTGAGCTATTTCTTGTATGGGTGTCCTCCATGTGTCCCTCTTGGTCCCTGTGGTCATGCTTTACCACTCTAGAACTACATCTAACACTACAGCTTTAGTCTGGCATAAGTAGTAAGGGCTAGTGGGGGATAAATTGGGAAAGAATTAGTATGGAACTAGCATTTTCTTACTGTTTTTCTATTTTAGTTGGTACCTGAAGGCCCAGCACATTGCTCCCAAGAATGGGCGCCCCTATAACCAGTTGGCTCTGCTGGCAGTGTATACGGTAAGAAGTCCTGTGGACAAGGGAAGTCTTTGCAGGCAGTATCTTAGAAATATAGGTTTTGATAACATCAGCTCCTGGAGCTTGATCTCATCTGATCAGATGTATCTAAAGAATAGCTATCCCCTTCTGCCTCCCATCCTCAAACTCTTTTGTTACTGTTACTTTCAGAGCTAAGATGTCAGGGATCCCTCACTTATACTTGTATCAGTATTTCATTCAGCCACTTACTACTGCATTTAGGTTCTTAAGGGGAATGCTCATACTCCAGCCAAACACCACTATTCTTTGTTTCCGACCAAAGCTTCTGTCCTGAATCTTCCTTCTCTTCCCTATCCTGTTGAACTAGTCCGCTCATTCTAGAAGGAAAAATAAGGCTCCCTTTACCTCTCACCCTTAAAGTCCTCAACTATCCCTAAGTAGATACATCCTTGATTCCTTTTCTCAGAACATTTTCACATAATGTGCCTCTTTATAACAAACACAGTAAGTGCCAAACTATACCTCCCTAGATCTTACCAGCCTGCTTTAAATGTGCTCTAACAGAGAGAAATGGGCCTTGGGAGCTGACAAGGGTCCCTAGTGAGAGGAAGATGAATTGAAGGGGGAGAGGTGAGGAAATCAGTGGTAGGTACCAAAGGTTTTAGGATAAGCAGCAGCTAATGTGCTCATTAGCAGGGAGAAAAGTTTTTTAATACTGTAAAATACCTTGCCCAAATAAACAATGAATTTAATATTTATATTCCTCTTTATTCCACAAGAGTCCAAGAAATTCCTTATACTTAATTTGGGATTGAAATACTTTATTAAGTAATGTGATTTGCTGATTTACTTTCTTCAGAATATATTGAATGGCTCTTTCTTCTCCTTTTACCTATTCTCCTTGTGATATGTGTTCAAGATTTTTTTTTGCTGCTCTCTGAAGCTTTATTTTTCTCTCCCTTTTCTCCTTTTCCATCTTTTTCTGATTCTCTTATTTTTCCTTTCCTCATCTTGTCTCCTTTTCCAGCTTTTCTTCTTTGTAATTACTGAATGAAATGTTATGTTTCTTGTCAATTAGAAAATATAACTTCTTTATTTTTTTTCCTTAGTGGCTTTTTTAAAAAAAATTGAGATAAAATTCACATAACATATAATGAATCATTAACCATTTTAAAGTGTACAATTCAGTGGCATTTAGTACAGTGAAATATAGATAACATTGTGTGCAACTATCATCTTTATCTAGTTTCAAGACATTTTCATCACCTCATCATTCCAGAAGGAAATCATACCCATTAAGTAATTACAGGACCCCCTTCCCCAGTCTGCTTTCTGTCTCAATGGATTTGCCTATGCTGGATATTTCACGTGGATGGAGTTATATAATATATGACCATTTCTGTCTGGCTTCTTTTACTTAGCGTAATATTTTTGAAAGTCATGTTACAGCATATATCATTCCTTTTTATGGCTGAATAATATTCCATAGCATGGATATATCCCATTTTATTTATTCAGTCATCCATTGGTAGATGTTTGGGTTGTTCCATCTTTTGGCTATTGTGAGTAGTGCTGCCATGAACATTGGCATACAAGTATTTGTTTGAATACCTGTTTTCAGTTCTTTTGGGTATGTACCTAGGAGTAGAATTGATGGGGTTATTTGGTAATTCTGTGTTTAACTTTCTGAGCAACTGTCACACTTTTCCACAGAGGCTGCACCATTGTATATTCCTCCACCAATGTAGGAGGAGGGTACTAATTTCTCCACATCCTTGCCAACACTTAATATTTTTCATGTTTGTGATCATGATCAGTCTAGTGGGTGGAAAGTGGTACCTCATTGGGTTTTGATTTGCTTTTCCTAATGACTGATATGAGCATCTTTTCATGTGCTTGTTGACTATTTGTATCTTCTTTGGAAAATTGTCTTTTGATGTCTTTTGCCTTTAATTGGCTTGTTTTTTTTGTTGTTGAGTTGAAAGAGTTTTTTATATATTCTGAATACTAGACACTTAGATAAATGATTTGCAAATATTTTCTCCCACTCTGGGGGTTGTCTTTTCACTCTCTTAATAGTGTCCTTTGCACAAACATTTTAAATTTTGATGAAGTCCAGTTTATTTTTTCTTCTGTTGCTTGTGCTTTTGGTGTTATATCTAACAAACCACTGCCAGATCCAAAGTCAAGGAGATGTACTCCTATGCTTTCCTCTTAAGAGTTTTATAGTTTTAGTTCTTAGATTTAGGTCTATGATCCATTTTGAGTTAATTTTTGTGTATGGGTTAGGTAAGGGTCAACTTCATTCTTTTGCATGTGGGATACGTATCCAGTTCTCCTAGAACCATTTGTTGAAGTGACTGTTCTTTCTCTTTTGAAAGGTCTTGACACCCTTGTTGAAAATCAGTTGACTGTAGATGTGTGGGTATATTTTTGGACCCTCAGTTCTATTGCATTGATCTCTGTGTTTATCCTTTTGCCATTACCGCACAGTTTTGATTACTGTAGCTTTGTAGTAAGTTTTTTTTTTTTTTTTTTTTTTTAATTTTTTAAAGATTTTATTTATTCATTCATTTATCCCCCCCTTGCTGCTTGTGCTCGCTGGGTCAGCTAACCACGCCGTGCGAGCGGGCTTGCCTTCACCAGGAGGCCCCGGGAACCGAACCCGGGGCCTCCCATATGGTAAACGGGAGCCCTACTGATTGAGCCACAGCCGCTTCCCTGTAGTAAGTTTTGAAGTCAGGAAGTATAAGTCCTCCAGCTTCATTCTTGTTTTTCAAGATTGTTTTGGCTATTTAGGGTCCTTAGCAATTACATGTGAATTTTAGGATTGGCTTTTACATTTCTACAAAAGAGGATTTGGGGATTTTCATAAGGATTGCATTGAATCTGTAGATCACTTTGGGGAGAATTGCCATATTTACAATGCTGTCTTCCAATCCATGAACATTGAAGGGATGTCTTTCCATTTACTTAGGTCTTCCTTAATTTCTTTCAGCAGTGTTTTGTAGTTTTCACTGTATGAGTCTTGTACCTCCTTGGTTTACATTTATTCCTAAATATTTTATTATTTTTGATGCTGTTGTAAGTGGAATTGTTTTCTTAATTCCTTTGCTCATCACTCGTTGCTCATTTATAGAAATACAACTGATTTTTGCATGTTGATTTTGTATCCTGCAACTTTGCTGAATTCTCTTAATGGCTTTTTGCCATTCTAATTAAATTGAAATTTTCTTTCCTGGACCTCTATCTGGATTAGCACTCCCTTTAAGTTCTTTTCCTTTGTCCTTTTTCTGTTTTCATCCTATCCTAGTTGCCTGTTTTTGTCTTTGTTTTTTTAGGAGGTACCAGGATTGAACCTGGGGCCTCATACATGGGAAGGAGGTGCTCAACCACTGAGCTATACACCACTTCCCCCTAGTTTCCTATTAATATATTTTCTCAACTTTTCTGTTTCCTTCCAATTGAATGAGCTATTTACTGAGAACATGCTTATACACAGTGCTTTGCTAGGTTCTGTGAGGGAGAAAAGAAATGTACAATGTGATGTCTGCCCTGAAAAATACTTTGTTGAGAAGACAAGCAAGGTGTATAGACGTTGATCCCAATTAGATTTGATGAAATATGATGCTATTGATTGTTAGATGCGCCATTATTTTCTGTACTACTAGAAAGGAAAAAATACTGTGAATTAAACCAAGACAAATGGTTGATATTGATAACATCTCAATTTCAGAGATGTTAAAATATGAAAAAATATATCTTAGAATTGATGAAATACAGTCTAAAACCAAGTGAGGGATGTAGGCAGAGATTAGTGTGAATTGGAATACTATTAAGAATAGCTCACACTTAATTAACTTTAACCATGCTCCAGGCATTCTATTAAACTATATATGCATTATACTAATTTAATCCTTTCAGGAATTATGTGTGTGTTAATATCTCCATTTTACAAATGAGGAAACAGGTTTAGAGAGGCTAATCTGCTTAGGGTCATACCTAATGAATGAATGGCAGGACCAGATTCCAACTCAAGCAGTTGACCTTAGAACCTCCACCTCTAACCATGCTACATGAATATAATGTTTGAGTTTTGAAGAATGAGTAGATGCTTGGAAAGAGAAACTGGTATTCTGGGTCTGTTTTTAGATGGTTATAGAAAAAGATGAAAATGTGTATGAAGTTAAAGAGTCATTGAGAAAGGCTTTTGACATTTTTTCCCTTCTGCTTTAGTGCTTTTCTTTTTCCATCTTTTTGACTCTTTCCATTTCTTTACTTTTTTTCCTTTTTAATGATGACTGTAAAATGGGCTAGAAGTATTTATTTGCTGAAATCAGTACTATTGGTTTACATTTCCTATTCTCATCAGTCATCTAATATAATGAAAGTAGATGAACTTTGGAGCCAGTCAGACCTAGGTTCATAAACTAGCTTACCCAGGATTAGTCTTTGAGACCTTGGACAAGTTATATAATAATTTTCCTGAGCTCTCATTTCCTCATCTTTATTATGGGAATAATAATACTTGGCCATTGTCCTTAGGTATAGAGACAATGTATATGAGGGCCTGGTCACCTGCCTCACACTTAGTTATACTTCATAAATGATAGTTGCCATTGTTATTTATAATAAAAAAAAAAAAAAAGATGAAAAAATAAATAAATAAAAATAATAAAATAAAAAGATGAGTTGAAATTTCATTTTTCTTTAAGAATGAAACATAATTGCTGTTCATATTTTATGAGGCTCTTTATTCTTTTCTCTCCCCTATGAGTTCTTGGTTCTTGGCATACCTCTTCATGTAAGATATAGAACTTGTGTAAAAAGAAATCTCTGATGTAATTGCTGTGACTCCTTTCATGAATAGCATTCTCATTTTCTTACTGGAATGCCTCACCACTTGGGATGCAGTCTGTGAGAGATAGTAGGATTCCCTGGGTCAGCTGCCTCATTCAGACTGGAGTCAGGAAGAGAATTGTTTGACTGAGTGTCTCTGGTCTCTCTCTCTCAGAGGAGGAAGCTTGATGCTGTGTATTACTATATGCGCAGTTTAGCTGCCAGCAACCCTATCCTGACTGCCAAGGAGAGTCTAATGAGCTTGTTTGAAGAGACCAAACGGAAGGTGAGTGGGGGATTCAGGCAGAAACATTCCTTTCTAGAAGAATGCATTCCTCTTAGTGCCTCTCTGTCATCAAGGGGGATGGATATGAAAAGCTGGGGTCTCATTGGGCTGTGCTGCTGGGGAGTCAAGCCCTGTATAGAACTAAACTGTGAACTTAAGGAGAGCTCTCAGGTGCCTTTGGGTGTGCACGTTCCATAGCATCTAGCATACAGAATTAATAACGTTTATGAGACAAAACAGATAATCCTTTGTCACTTTGGAACGTTTTTACCTTTCATAGTCCTTTAGGCATCAAGCACAGGTGAGTCTCTTCTCTTTATTAGGTAAATCCCAGGAGAGTCTGAGCTTGTATGTTTGTATGTTGTACAGGCAGAACAGATGGAAAAGAAGCAACATGAGGAATTAGAATTGACCCCTGACCAGTGGCGGAAGGGAAAGAAGTCTACTTTCCGGCATGTTGGAGATGATACCACTCGCCTGGAGATCTGGATTCATCCATCCCATCCCCGGTCCTCCCAGGGCACTGAGTCTGGGAAGGATTCTGAACAGGAGAACGGGCTGGGCAGCCTGAGCCCCAGTGATGTAAGTACTGGAGGGGGATACAATGAGCCAAACCAGCTAAGGATGCCTGGGTGGCCTGGTTGTTCACTGTATCCTCAGTGTCTGGTACACTGATGATAAGAAAGACAACCATTCGAAGCTTCCTGATATCCCCTTCCATTTTCTCTACCTATACTTCCTTTATCTTTATTATGTTCTCCCCTTTCTTACCACTATGTGGCACTATAGAATTTAGTAAAAATAATCATCTGGATGAAGATTTAGTTAGTATAGGATCAGAATTTTTTGTTGCTTTGGGTTCAGAGTTGCCTTTGTGATGCTTTAGGATTTTCTGTGGGATATTGTACTTATTTTTCTCCTCTTGGTTGGCCTTAGATTTAGAGAATGAGCAAAAGCAGCCTGGGTAGGTTAGTTTGTCTAGTTTGTGATCAGCCTCTTAAGGGATATCCTCTTGTGACTCTTGGGCTAGGACTTTTTCCTAGAGAGCAGAAGAAATGACAGTGATATATCACTGGCTCATATGAAAGATTCCTTCTCTTCATTTACTCAACAAATATTATTATTATTGTTATTATTATTATTACTTTTTTTAAGCAAATCAGTTTTAGTATACAGTTCATCCAAAGTGCATAATCACTTGTATTCGGCACAATCATATAGTTGTACATTCATCACCTCAGTCATCATTAGAGCATTTTCATTATTTCAGTAATAACAATGAAAAGCAAACAAATAAGAAAATCCATCACCTCTTGATTTCTCTATGCTTCTCCTGTTGTCCACAGCTCCTATTTCTGGCTATTTTTCAACAATTACTTTTTTGTTGTCTTTCTAAGTTGATGTATATTTACAACAAATACTATTGAGTACTTATAGTGTGCCAGACACTGAGGATACAGTGAACAAGATCTCCCCCTGCTTTCTAGGAACTTACATTCTAGTGGAGGATGCAAAAGAGTAAACAGGCAATTAGAGCATAAGTAATGAGCCTTGTTTGGAGACACTCAATACTATGGGAGCATGTAGCAGTGGGACCTAAGGGAGCCATTGGTCTAGCAGGGTGGGAGGGTAAATAACAAGAGAGACTTGTTAGAGAAGGAAGTATCTACTTGAAGTATGAAGAATGAGCAGGAGTTAGCTAGAGGGGGGGAAAGAAGAGTGGTAAAGTGTGCCCAAGGCAAAGGAAACAGTATTTGCAAAAGCCTGGAGCTAGGGAGAAAGAGCTTAGTAGTTGGAGAATTGCAAGTGGTTGGTTCACTGTGCCTTGAGAGTAAAATTCATGGTAGGATAAGCTGGGGCCAGATTTCTCCCCCCCCCCCAAACATTCATTTATCCCCCTCCCCTTTGTTGTTTTGCGCTTGCTGTCCGCCCTCTGTGTGCTCTTCTGTTCTGCTTGTCCTCTTTTCAGGCGGCACTGGGAACCAATCCCGCGACTTTCTGGAGTGGAAAGAGGCTGCTCAATCTCTTGTGCCACCTCAGCTCCCTGGCCTGCTGCATCTCCCATTACCTCTCTTCTGTGTCTCTTTTTGTTGCGTCATCTTGCTGCACCAGCTCTCTGCGCAGGCCATAACTCCGCGCATACCAGCTCTCTACAAGGGCCAGCTCACCACGTGGTCCAGCCTGCCTTCAACCAGGAAGCCCTGGGAATCGAACCCCGGACTTCCCATATGGTAGATGGGAGCTCAATCACTTGAGCCACATCCACTTCCCTGGGGCCAGATTTTGAAGATCATGCTATAAATAATTTAGTCTTTATCCAGAAGGCAGTGGAAAGCTATTTAATCCATTAACTAGAGAATAACATGTCAGATAGGCATTTAAAAAATATAACTGGCTGCTCTTTGAAAAGTTTGGAAAAGAATAAGACTGGAAATAAGTAGAGTAGGAGAGTGCTGTAGTAGTCCAGGTGAAATGGGCAAAAAACCTGAACCAAGAAATGGCTTTGGAGATGGGAAGAATGAACAGATATGAGGTATATTAATGAGGTAGAATCCACAGGACTTGATTGGACATGGGTTGCTGAGGGAGAAGAGGAAGTGAAGAATAACACCTAGGCTTCTGGGTTGGGAAATAGATGGATGATGGTCCATTCCCTAAAATAGAGAATAAAGGTAGAGCTGGTTTTAGAAAAAGAATGATGAGTTTAGTTTTGAATATGTTGAATTTATCATTCCTGTAGGATATTGAAGTGGAGATATTCATAGGTTTTCGGGTCTGAAGCTGAGGGGAGTGGTTTAGGCTGGAGATGAATATTTTTGTAGGCATCCTCTTATAGATGGTAAGGAAACCACAAGAGTTGATTGAGTTGCTCAAGGAGAAAACATAGAATGAAAAATAGCTTGAAGATCTAAAAAAGAAAGGAGATAAATGGCAGGATGAGGTCATTGCGGAGGGAGGGAAGTGAGTGGAATCCAGAGTACAGGTGAACAAATTACCGTGAAAGAGGATGAGGAATCCTTTTTTTTGCTTGAGGGAAATTAGGAACAGTTAATAAGGAGATGCAGGGTAAATTTGTGAGTGTGGAAGATGAGGGAGGGCCCCTCTCTTTTTTTAACTTTTAATTTGAAATACTTTCAAACCTACAGGACAGTTGCAAAAA
This sequence comes from Tolypeutes matacus, assembly GCA_026826555.1. Lineage (NCBI taxonomy): Eukaryota > Metazoa > Chordata > Mammalia > Cingulata > Chlamyphoridae > Tolypeutes > Tolypeutes matacus. Next base: position 3,314,135 of record JAKSZT010054053.1, on the reverse strand, counting down.
TACAAACCCCATATGGAGAATTCCAGCATCACTCCTCCATTTACTCAGATCCACCAATTTTAACATTTTGCCACCTTTGCCATATCATTCTAATATCTATTATCTGTCTGTCTGTCTCTCTATTTCCTGAACATTTGAGAGCAGGTTGCACACATCATATTCCTTGAACACCTAACACTTCCATTCATATTTCCTACAGAATGAGAATATTCACTTATGTAATCCCCTTAAGTGATCAAGTTCAAGAAATTTAACATTGATATAAAGCTTACATTCTGCATCCATTTTTTTCCTTAATATTCCCAAAATGTCCTTTTGAGCCTTTTCTCTTCCATTTTTTGATCCCATCTAATATCATGTATTGGATTTAATTGTCATTATCTCTTTAGATCCTTCCTTCCTCTCTCCCTCCCTTCCTCCCTTCCTTCCTTTCTCTGTTTCCTTCTTCCTTTCTCTGTTTCCTTCTTCCTT